>JAHZNB010007664.1:0-10093 GCA_027744295.1 Callyntrura guangdongensis | reverse complement strand
AAAAAAAAACTGTATATGTGTAAACGTAAACAAGATAAAGCATATATACACACGAAAAATAAAAAACCCGTTTGAGTTTTGAATGTATGTTGTAGTGAAACTCTCTATTTCAAAATAGCAACACCTGTCATTCAACGATAATGGGGCCTTAGTAAACTAATCACACAGAAAATTTATTTTTAAAATCCCGATCATTAAAAAAATAAGAAATATTTTTTTATATACACTGAAGCAATAACATATAAGTAACCAACGAAACTATGCAACGGAGAATTAATAATGAGCAACGCATACGCACGTACGCACGCACTAAATATCAATTTTAGTAGTAGGCCTACTCGAGAGACTGACCAATTACGCACGCACCACTACTCCAACGGTAATTCGTACCAACACGGAGGACCTGCACAAGGCACCCGACGTTTCTCTCCCCCACACTCCTCATCCCCATCATCCTCCACCTCATCCACATCGTGTAGCAACAACTCTTCCGTCCCACCGCCTCCACCACCGCGCCACTCACTCGACACAACCACTACTACTGCTGCGATAGTGAATAATGACCGTGAGAAAACCCCGGATTTTGTTCCCACGACAACAGCGACACTGCTCAAGAACAGCGAGACTCACGGTGAAGTTTGCGTGAATATACAAGAAACTGCACTGCAAAGTGAAAGCGACGAGGAGAATATAGTTAAGTCTAGTTCAGTTGTTCAAAGTGCTGTGGTCTTCCAACAACGCGACAACCGGAAGAGGAAAGAATCGTCCGACGAGGACTACGAGCGTGTCACCAAGCACCTCGACAGTTTTGGGGATCGACTCAACTGCACCACAGCACAGGGTCATCCCAACAACAACAACAAAACCCAGCGGTCGGCCAACATCCGAACGAGCGAGCAGGGCTGGTGGAAAGTGTGCTGGGTTTATGGAGCCACGAGAACCAGCTACAGGGACTCTGTTTACGCCTTAGGCAGGAGCTTCGGTAAACCAACCACAGCAACTCCACTTCGTGCTGCTAGGAAATTCGGCGGCAGTGCCAGGTTTAACCACAAATCACCGTGAGTTTCAACAAGTTTTTATTTTTTATTTTATTTAATAAATTAAATTTTTTTTTTAAAATAAATATATATTTGGTAACGTAGCAACCCCGAGGAAGTGTTGAACGCAGGTTCAGCAGCGACCTCGTGCTCCTCCCCAGTAGCGTTCCTGAAGCGACTGAAGTCGCTGCGCTCAAAGATGAACAAGCCAGTAGGAGGAGAGCTCCTCTCCCGAGTATTATCCCCGTCCTCCCCGAACCTGCTCCCCCAGCACCACGACCCCCAGCAGAGCAACTACCCCGTCGGTCAGAGTGGTGTTGGGGGTGGTAGTGTGCAGCCGGGTATCCCGCACCAGCACTTCCTCTACTCGGACGACAGCGACAGCGGGTGTGCGTTGGAGGAGTACACGTGGGTCCCTCCGGGTCTCAAACCCGAACAGGTCCACTTGTACTTTTCTAGCATCCCTGAGGAGAAAATCCCGTACGTCAACTCGGTCGGGGAAAAGTACAGGATCAAACAGTTGCTATCCCAACTACCCCCGCACGACAACACGGTACATAAAACATTAACAGCTTTTTTTATAGATGAAAAACATTCGAAACGTAAATTTACTACGAATTAATTTGTGTCTAGTCCCGCTACTGTCACGAACTGAGCGACGAGGAGAAGCAAGAGCTTGTCATATTCTCGAATCAACGCAAAAAGGACAGCTTGGGAAGGGGGCAGGTACGACATTTCAATTACAGTTCACGCGTGTTTATAACCCGTTATTCGTTACTATTTCCAAAAAAAAAAATATTTCCATGGCAACGACAAAATTTATGCCATCACAATCATTACAATGTTGCCAAGCAACACAAGATATAAAATAACAATATTCTACAACAGGTGAAACAAATAGGCGTAACGCTAACAGTCCAAGGAAGTGCCAAGTGTGAACAGGTAACAAAAAAAACACCAATTTATTTCACGTAACCACAACAACGAGATCCCAATGAAATATTTTAATGTAAAAAAAAACGCAGTGTGTAACCCCGCTGTACGCGTCCGACATGGTGGTGACAGCATCCCGTCTCCCGTCGCAACTGTACCACGCAAAGTCGAGTGTAGTCGTGGTAACAACAACAACAACAACAACACGTCGTCGTCGTCCTCCACCAGGAACAGGGACGCTCAAGAGGGGACTACTAGTAGCAGTGGAGTTGCCGTGGCAGAGCCCTACGCCCTGCAGAGAAGCAACGCCGCCAAGTTTCTAGTGCAGTCACGGCAACGACCACAAACTAACGACGAGGAAGAGCATGAAACGGACGATCGTGTAAGCACGGGGAGTAACAGCAGTTCCGGCAGCGCAGTTGTCGTTGTCAACAACAACGACAGGGGAGGGATGATGATGAGAAATCAGAGCAGCGGCAACGTTCAGTACAACGACGGGAGTCTCGACTTTGCGTCCCGTCGCGAAATCGAGGTAATTATTAATTAAATGTTACGCATAGCAACAGAATAAAAAAAAAAATTAAAAGCATAATAAAAACGTTTGTGTAGGTAATGCGTGAGGAGGACGACGATCCGTACAAGCTGGGTCTGCCCCCGATCCGGTACTCGACGCACCCCTCAAACCCGTCAAAACAGGAGCAAGTTCCTCAGTCGTTGTTGTTCTCACAGCAACAACGTTACGCAGCCCAGCAACAGGAGGCGCCAGAAACGCCATCGAAAGTAAGTGTAGGTCTGCAAACGGAGTCTTCGGATTTCGCACCACAAGTGCAATGTGACGCCCAGCAAACGCCAATGACAACGCACAAATCGTCAGTGCGGTTCAAAGAGTACGACTCGTCGTCCAGCGAAAGTGCTCTTCAACCCCTCCAATCACCCCAGCAACAACAAACACAAATGTCCCACCAACCGGTAGCCCATTGCTCAAGAACGACGACAATAATAAGTAGCGCCCACCCGGTTCAAAACCAGCACCAAGGAATCCTGAAGAACGCCCCCTCGACCCCGATCCGCCCAAAAGGCACGAGGCAGCACCAAGCAGCTACGAATCATCCCCATAGCACCACAACACAACAACCCACCTCATCAACAGACGAACGGGTAGTAAGGTTAGAAGAGCGGTCAACGACGTCCAGTTCGAGTGACTCTGACGACGAGGCGTACTTCGAGGCGTACCTGCGCGAGCAGGCATCCCGCATGTCGCTAAGCGAAGGCTCAAAAAAGAATAACAAGAAAACGAAAAAGGTGACGAAATCAACCCCGGTGTCATCATCATCAGCACCCCCACTCCTATCCCGTCGTAACAGTAGCAACAACAATACTACGAGTAACACGCACGCGTTTATCCCTAACGAACGGTTAAGCGGGAAAGAAACTTGCGTGCTCATGTAACCATGTGGACCAAAATTTAGGATTATGTAACAATCAAAACCCTGCCAAAAAATAAATAAGTATAAAATGAAAAGATGTAAAAAATAAACCGAGATTCAACTTTTCTGAATAGTTTGTATAATATTTACTCTCTCTTTTTTGTGTTCATGTTTTAATGTATATTAAAAAAAATGATGTTTCTATCGATACGATTAACGTGGAATATGTTTATTGTGGTTTGGCACATTTTATATTTTTTTAAACGTTAAATTAATATATGGTTATGTAGCACAGCGAGCGTTCTCTGCGTGTCTTCATACGGGCATATAGGTCAGTTGGTTTAGTCAGTCACCGGGTATAAAAACATATCAAATTACTATTATTATTACAAATCACGATGGCAACGATTTTCTTTATCAACATCATGAATAATCTTCTCAGTGGTACTTCCCGTGCCCACCACCGTGCCCGTTGCCACTCAACTGCGACTGGGGCGGGTTCAGCGAGTAACGGGATCCGCCATACTGGGAACCTTCACAAATTCATATATTTTTTTTATATACTAAATTTGTAACGTAACTATGGTAATGAATTTTAAATGTGTGTATGACGTACCAGCCCAAGAAGACCTGTAAGGATCGTAATCCTCAACGATGATGCTGGGCTCCTTCTCGATCAGTTCCGTCCGCGTGCAGGTGCACGTCAGAGCTACAATTATACAAAAAAATTATTATTTTCATAATAAAAACATTTTTTAGTCTTCATGACTACAAGATTTTAAATATTCAAAATTCTTTACTGAATAGTAAAAAAAAGTGCTTACCAGAGCACAAGAACAAGTTGAGTAGTAGCATGAGTACAAACAGAATGGCGAGCGTGATAACGAGCCATAGCAACCAGCGAGGACAAATGGACCCAACGCACTGTTCAGGTTCGAAAACGAGTAAATCTTTGCTCTCCCCGTCATTGGAGCTGCTGTCCCCAACGTCAAGAACGGGCACGGTTAGAGATGTCAGCACCGACCCACTGCCAGAGTTTGTGGTCGTGTTCGAGTCCCGCTGGAACTGCACCGAGGGGTTGCCTATCAACGGGGCGGGGATCGTTGGACAGTTATCCGGTTGCCGGGTCGACGACGGCAGCTCAGAACAGTCAGATTCCTCACACACGTACACCACGCACTACAAAATCATAATCACATATTTCATACAATAGTTTTTTTTAAAAATTGTTACCAAGCAACCAACGTATGAGTGCTTACCTGTATGGTAAGTCGCTTGCTGTTCTCGAACCGAAACATGGAGTAGATGGTGGTGGTGGCGGTCTTGTCCTCGTACCTCCACCGGGACACTATCCTGGACTCGGGACACCTGAGAATAACATCACCACGTCAACAAAAAACCTTAGGAGTTTCTAATAGCAACACAGATAATATATATTGCATATACCCGTTCTCATCAAAGAGCACGATAGTGTTCCCCCCAGTGCCAGTGCCGAAAGCGGAGCACTCCCTGACGCGAAAGCCCCTGCCATCGATAACCTCGACGCCAAGATTGTAGCTCCTGCCGTAGTAGGTGTTGGCGAGTTCCCTTCCGCTCTCGACGCTCGAGATGGTCAATCGAATGGGGCTCTTGATGGGACTCGAAGTCTGTGCCTTGTTGCACGTCACGATGTACTGCTTATCCTCCGCGAGCTCGAGCGTCTTGTGCAGCCTCACGCTTATCGCCACCGAGTGCGTGTTCTTCGCTTTCGAGTACGTCACTCCGCAAAAGTTGGTGTCGTTCGCGGACGCGAGCATGTTCAGCGTCAGCGACGTCTCCAGCTGCCCGTTACCGTCCACCAGGCACGGGTTCTGCTGAGTCGTGTTCGACGAGGACGACGACGAGGACGAGGAACGCGTTTGGATACGCCCTTTAAAACACACGTGCACATTTTACTACCCGTTCCCATGGAACCAGTTACAAAATTAATTAGAGCGATCTATAGCGTATATAGTAATGTACCGAAAAAGGGGGCCTGGGTGTTGACGTGCACGGTCATGAGTCCCGCCCCAGGTCTGCATGACGCCGTAACCGTCGGGCTGAAATTCTGTGGGTTCAGGTTTGGGTTTCCATTTTGCACCTTTTTACGCGCATATTAAAATTACCAAGGCAATTAAATATTACTAAATATTTTTTTTTTATAAAAAAAGTCCGTTGTTTATGTACACCTACCTCTTCAGGAATGACAGTGTTTTCCTGCTGTGTCCTTGACTACGCAAAACATTTTCAACAAAGAAAAACATTAAAATTTACGAAAATTTAGCAACAAAATCCATTTAAAAAACGAGCCTTACCAAGTCAACAAAAACGAGTAAAAGAATAAAAACAACGCGAGGACACGCACGAGTGCACCTAAATGTGCAAATTTTCCTCCCGAATATCCCCATGACGAAAACAATAGTTTTATAAAATTTTGAACCCTCAAAAGTGGCCGTAGCACCACCACCTCCTTCTCGTTACTACGTGAAGAAAAGGACAAATAACTGTTCACAAAACTGGACAAAACGCTGAGAATTAAAAGTGGAGTGTCCAAGAAGGCTTATTAGTATTACTCCCCATTACCATAACGATGACCATGATGATGGTACTACAATTGGAGATGTGTGCGTAGGAATTTATTTTCAAGTGTGTGTGGGTGGTGGAAATGGGAATGGATTGTCGTTGAGAGTGCACAAGGTTGTGCGTGTACACCAACGAGAGTACCTGTTTCGTAATCCTTATTTAGAGTACACATACCAGCGTTGCGTCACCACCCCAACCAGAACCAAACCAAGAAACAACAACAGGTAGTAAGTAGTAATACTCTATAGCTATGTATTAGTGTAAGTTACAAAGTCGTCAGTCAAGTTATACGTACGTTTATCACTATAGCGACTGTCTTGATTTGGGGATAATAATATCAAGTGGTTGGTTGGTTGGTGGTGGTGAATAAGCTTAAATTCCTCTCCTGTTCGCATACCTTTTTTTTGTCGTCAAGGAGCATACCATGTCTTTGGGGGTTTCTTTTTGTAACTTTACTTTTTTTTCCACAACAACCAAGCAACAATGCGTTTCTCAACAATATATGTATGCGATACATATATACATGGTTTGAGAATGAGTGTGTCCTGTTTTGCAGTGGTATGGTGTTCTCGTGTATATCATCATGGTGATAAAACGCTGTATTAATCAGCGTATGAAGAGTACTAAAAAGCGTTTTCAACGTGCACGCGTGTCTTTTAACGACTTTATTTTATATCGTCTCGAAGTACGCGTGGTTTACAATAATATTACGCGATTCTCTCTATGCATTCATTCGTGTGGGAATTAACAATCGAGTAGTGGTCGTGGTCACCAAGGTAAAATAATAATAAAACTGTTTTCAAGTCAGTCAGTCAGTCAGGCAGCGGGATGGAGGAGGAGGAGGAGGAATAACGACGACGAGGGGGTTTATTTATCACACACATGTGTGGTTTTTTTTTATAATAATAATAATTGTTGTGTAACCACTAACGACAGGCTGTCGACAGGTTTAAACGGTATGTTGGGGCGAAGCGAGACTCATTTATTTTTGTGCGGACATGAGGAATATTTTTATCAGCAAATTTGTATTTACAGGTAAATAAAAAAAAATAATCGAGTTTCGCTTTTAAAATGGATTTCAAAAACATAAAAAGTCGGATGGGGTCATTCAATGCCACTTTACAAGGCGCATGTGTGTGTGGGTTTGTATAACGCCAATTTTTACCATTTCTAAAGCAACCTTCAATTAACAATTTTTGAAATTAAGATTCTTGTCGTTCACTTTATTCGTCGCACTTATACGGATCTTTGGTTGCCAAGTCGCCGTCATTATTAAATTTTCTTAACAAGACATTTTATAGAACGCACACAACAACAAAGACTAATCCCAGTCTTAACTCTCTGCGATAACACAACGTTTCGATAATAGATGGCGCTGGTGATCGTAATACCAATATCTTGAACGAGGAGTAATAATGAGAGCAAATAAGTGATTAATAAATCATGCACGCACGTTCGCACTCATAATAAATCACGTTTTGCCCCGTTGCCTACAGTAACATATAAATAATAATAATATGCCCAATTTCCGTGAGGATAAAAAATGCAAAGAGAATATTAAAAATGCTGACCGACTGAAAAATAATTTTTATTTTGAATGATTATCCGCACAAATGCACTCACGCAAAAGATTGACTATCGAGATAAATAAAGAGAAAAAATATAACTGAAACATTGTAAATCACCCGGAGCAACAAACGCACTACGTATCTCGTAATCCCATTTTAAACAGTTTTTTAGTATTTTTTTAAATGCCCCTAATCAACCCCTTGACAGCCACGACTTTCTCCCCAACTATTTTCCCAAAGTCAATGTTAACGTTGCTACTCGAGACAATCCGCTTGGAAACTTTGTACATCCCGTACCCTAGCAATGCGTACCAGCAAAACTTTATAGATTTACGGATTATAATACTTGAGATTGGGGTCTCTGGAATTCTATAAAAAAAACATTTTTTTAAAATTCAAAGCATTCAAAATTTGAATTTTATATCAAACATGTTAAAATCACCTTAGCAACTCGTTTACACTCTCGTCCGTAGTTGTCCCCCAGTTTCGCACGATCCCAGGCACGTGTCCCATACCGACAATCCCGACAACGACCCTGTCACGCTATAACAACACAACACATTTAAATTTAATACAATATTTATTCAAACGTAACCACGCAACGTGAAGTAGTAGCAGTAGTACAGCAAACCAAAAAAAATATAGTTTGTATTTGTTACCCCGACGGCAGCACCCCCATGCGCCTCACTAGTAGCGGCGAGATAAAGCGAATGAGCGAGGAAAACGTCCCGTTCGTTAACGAAAACCTCCGTGATTGACGGGAATTCTACAGCAAAATAAACCGTTTGTAAACTCAAGTCTCTATCGTAACAGCAATTTCTCCATGCTTTTCACTGCATTATTTTAACCTACCACCAGTCATCTCTTTCAAGAGCATCGAAATGGCGTCCAGTTCCTTACACCGCTCGATTTCCTCTTTCCTATAACCCGACAAAACAAATACAAACGAAACTCAATTTCATCCCTATGGCAACAAAATGTAAAATATTCACAAAAATGTAAAACTCACGTGATGTCTTCGTTAGAAGTGAGGAACTGCCATGCCAACTTGATTTTTTGAAAAAACGAGAGCGCCGCTAAGGCTCGTGAAATCGTGATCTGAAAGACAGAAAATTTATAAAATAAATTCAGTATCCAAGCAACGACAGATAAATAAATTTTAAAAAAAACTAACGTTGAAAGGTCTATCGCCAAGGAGTAGCACGCAGTTAGGTATTTTCCGAGCCTCCCTCATGGCAGCTCTGAATTCTCCACCGGGTGCCATCCCCAGTTTCCTAGTCAACTGTGCACTCATGGACAATAGTAGTAGATGAAGAACACCTTGGACAGTCCCGCTATTTGACAACGCCAATCGGATTTTTTCTGCAAAATAAAAAAAAGTCCACCCAACCAATCACATTTCCTCCCCATGACAACAATAAATCAAAACAAATCAAACAAAACTCACGAAAGTTCATCTCAGAAACCTCTTTAAGTACGGTTTCCTCATCGAGACTCAAAATATTTCTCCGACTCGAGCACAATTCGAGTAGCACGAGTGTCGGGTTGGTTTGCTGAATAGTCTAAAAAAAATCATAAATAATTTTCTCATAAAAACTAGCCCGTTTACTAAAAAAACCCCACGTTTATTAAATACCTTGACAACGTCGACATGACTCTGATGTGAAAAATGCGCAGTCCCGACTAAATAGACTTTAACGTTATTATGAGCAGTAAGCACGGTCACGGTGCTAGGCAACACGTCACTCGAGCCACTCGCAGCAACGTCAAGGTCCCGGCCATGATCCCCCCCTGCCTCGACATCTGCAACTTGATTTCCACTCATGAGTTTCTCGACCTCAAAGTCCGCCAGATTAGACTCCTCACTAGTACAGGACACCTGATCCCGTTGTTGCGCTGGAGACAAGTTTTGCATCATCATCCCGCCGTTGTTGCACGAGTTTCCAATAACGGGAATGTCATCCATTTCAACAATCCCTTCATCATCATCATCATCATCAAGAGCTGTAGTAGTGTTGCTAGTAGCAACGGCCGCTACCGGTGAAATAGGTGAAGCCGGTTGTATAACGGTATCAATAGCCCGCCCTCCACGACTACTGTCCTGAGCAACGACGACGTGTTGAGCGCTTTTAGCAGAAGCAGCAGCGCCATCCTCCTCAACAACGTTAACGCTGACGTTAGCGTTACTCAAGTTGACGATCAAACTAGCGTTGACGACCCCTTCACTGTTATCACCTCCCTCGTCGTCATCGTCCTCCTCCTCATCCTCACTCGTCCCAGCGTGCCCCCCTCTAACAATATTGCTGTAAGTATTGTTCCTCACGTCGTGCCCTCCCCCAAGATCCTCCTCAGCCGAGTTGAAAACAGAAGTCCCGTCCGAAGACTCACTGGTACCGGTGGTCGTTGTCGTGGTGACAACTTCATTCCCGTTCCCAATAAGATCCTCCTCCTCGTTGACGGAGAACCCGGCTCGCTTGTTACTCCCCCGTTTCCTCTTGTTGTTCCTATTCCCCCCACCACCAGCACC
>JAHZNB010007663.1:0-11411 GCA_027744295.1 Callyntrura guangdongensis | reverse complement strand
TTTCTCTCTCTGTGTCTCTGTTTTGAACATTTTTTATTATGTGTGCCTCTCATTGTGTACGTGTGCTCCATGCCGAGATACAAGAGTTTCTTTAGATTGGATCAAATCAAAACCTTGTTGTATTCATTCATTCAGTTCGTATTGGATTACAACATTTAATACGGTACATGTACTTCTAATGAGCATCATTTCACATCACATCTACATTCATTTTCTTTTTTATTGCAACGAAAAAAGGCAGTCAGTGAGAAGACCAAACAACCAGAATAATATTCTCTGTTTATATACAACAATGTTTAAAAGACGAGAGAGAGAGAGAGAGAGAGAAATAGCGATAAGTAGATAAATAGGTAATCCTCAACAACAATGATTCCGCCGATTATCCTACAACGGATACTGTTTGGGATAACCAATAACGCAAGTATAAGCTCATCAGTATCATTATCATCACATCGCTAGTCTTGTCCTTTTATTGGTATTATAAAGCAAAATAACTGCAAAGATCTCATAAGTTCGCAGACAAAGTATCCCTCTTTCTTGGCATTCGTGCCAGGTTGCCTGTTGTGAATGCATTGATGAAATGTTGTGTAGCATACAACAGCAGTAGCAGTTGCATTGGTAGTCTGCAAAGGCGACAACGACGACGACATCAGAATGAGAAAGTTTTGCATTTAACTATTTCCCGTAAACCACTTCTAACTCCGCGCCTTACCAACGACCCGCAGGGATATTTATTGTAGATCCTTATAGATTATCATTATTACTGTCGCGATTCCTTGGTCCTGATAATAATAAACCGGTGCTTCAGTTGCTTTTGGTATTAAAGGCAGTAGTGAAATAGGTAGTAGTAATCTCTACCCTCTTCCTGAAGTATGTGCACCGTTTTGAACATTAGGCAACTCGGCGGCAGCAAATATACCACCTCAAGTATTTGCTCTATAACAACGTGTATCAAAGAGAGAACCCATATGAAGTCGCTTTGTAAAATCAACGTCGTACCCTAGCCGGTGGTGTGCTAGTTGTTTTTTGGTGCGCCTTTCTGGCTGCCGTGGATGATGCTGTCTCTTTGCTAGGACGCTGTTGTTGTTGGTGAAATAGTAGAGGAAAAAGAGTATTTTTTGTGAATCGCATTCCGCACTCCGACTTCTCCGGTTGGCTCGTCTGGCTGCGTACACCCAAAATCTCAACTTGCTTTTTCCGCCCGTGTAGGCTGCTGCTGTCTAAAGAGAATAAAAAAAATTCTGTGAAGTCAAGTGAATCGACGGCATTTTTGCTTAAGGTAAACTTTACTATTCATTTGCTTACTCAACACCATTCACATGTTACAGTGTTTATATGGCGCTCTCCTTAGTCTGGCAGCTCACTCCTCACTACTCTGTGTGCACTATTCCCACAAAAATGAAGTAGTTAACAAAGACGTGGGACTAGACGCCGTATGGTAGAGGTAGTAGCGGTAGTAGGGAACCTAGCGAGTAAACAAAAAATAAGGCAGGCAAACGTCCAGAAAGGATGAATGGAGTTGTCGGTGTAATTGGCCCTTGACAGATGAAATGCACAGGTGGCTTGTAAACTTTTCCCATATATTTTAATGTACGGAAAAGTATTTTCCCGAGAAATTATAATTAAACTAAAAGTAAACACAAGGACTTATATAAACAGACTAAGAGGAACAGTTTTGTGTAATACGTACGTCAGCGTTTCAGTTTAAAAAAAAGTGTTAGCAAACTACAGAAACACAGCAATTTGTTTTGTTCAATATATTTTTGTCGAAGTTCCATTCTCGTGAATTAGTGGAGTGGAATAGCAAAACAAACTCTTGTTATTGGGCATTTTTCTATATACACTATCTGGCACTTTAATTACAGTTCTGTACATATTGTACGCATTATGTCTTGCTGATTTGTGCGTGAGTGCGTGTGTGCTTCTTTTGTCTTTAACCCAACTGTCGACCGGCGACGAACTAAAGGAAAAAGAGAAAACAGTTTCACGACGACGTGACGTGGTGGAAATAAATATAAGATTTATTGGTTCCTCTACATGCATGAAAGAGTCATTGAGTTAGTTAATTAAAAATACTTGATTCCTCTCTCGTCTTGAACATTATGTTTGTAGACAACAGTATGAAAACGTTTCGGATTTTATTATAACAGTTGGAAAACTATGTTAACAATGACGGTTAAAAATTTACGTAGCGTAGCAAGTAGTGTACATCGAAATATTTTGAACGTGGTGGAAAGTTGTTTTTTAAAAATACAATTCAATTACAGATATTAGGTCGCGCCATAATATACTCTAGCTATTAAGTTTTAAAAAAATCCCCCGTTACATACCGTCACAGTTTGCAGTGTGGTAGTTTGTCGAGTCAAAGAACCTCAAGTTCTAGACGAAAGTATAAAAAGTACTGGTAGAATGGACGACGGAGATAACGGACAATTACTAGACATGGATAGTAGCGACCAACAAACGAGTCAAATAGACTCTGAAATGGATTCCCAGCAATCATCGTCTCAAGATTTTCGTCCTCTTCAACATCATCCTCCCATTGAGCTAGCTAATCATAACAATAAAAAGAGGCAGAGTACAGAATCCAACAGTTCCAGTGTTGTGGGTAAATACTGGAGGTCAAAGTCGTTGCCCGTCGCGTATCTTCCTCCCTTAGGTACTCAAACAGCGGTGGATCAGAGTCACGCGGGTGGAACACACACCTGCTCCCCAAATAACAAAAGTTGTCCCAACAATCAACAAAAGAACAAGTCAAAGGATCAACAGCAACACAATAAAGAGAGTAAGAGAGGAAGCTCTTGCCGTAATTGCAGAGGTGGATCGACAAAGCATAAAACTGCTTGTGGAGGAGTCAGATGTTGTCGAGGGACCGAAGGTTCGGCTAATTCTCATGAAAGTGTCAACAATGGCAAGGTGAAAGGTTTGGGCGGGGGATCTTGCGCTGAACAGGTGAGGCTGTCGTTCAAAAAATTATAGTTGGACGTGTCATAAATAATGCATTGATTACTATAACAGGTTTGTAGCTGGTCTAAAGTCCATACGCGACCAAAGTGAACATACCAAAAGACTCTTTTTGAAACAAGCACAAAAATTTATACAACTCTTTTTGTATCGAAAGAGAAAGAGGTGGTCGGTCGTGGTCACAAAGTGGCACTAGTGGCAGTAATAAAAACTCATTCATTGGGGGGCGATTTATAATTTTCAACGTTCATTATGTCGTTGCTGTGCACGGATTGATAATTTACGAGCGGTAATTTGTCAATGCGTAATCTAAAGAATTTATTTTCTGAATCTGTATTGTACTTGGGAAAATTATTATTATATGGGCTAGAGCGTCATCGTCGTCAAACATGAAAGGAACAAAGAGTCCACCATGAAAGGCTTTCACGATTTGCTCGTAAATTTACTGTTATGTACAACTACTGTGCTTCTCTTTGCTGTAACATGTCCTTTTACAATTTCCTATGATCATTATTATGGATCTCGATATGATTTGTTGATTTGTATTTGTACGACGTTATCGACGGAAACATCTCTGGTTTTAATTTATGTCTTAATTGTATTTTGCTAGTTGTTGCACACTTCCTTACCAGACTAATGAAAAGGAAAAAAGTTTTATTATTCTCAAATCCGGTGGTAAGAGGTGCTCTTTGTTCGCTAAACGTGGCCGTGTGGCCTGGCTGGGTTCATCATGTTAACCCATCATCAACGTTGTAGCGCTTGCTTTCTTACAGCAGCAAAAAAGAAACTCTGCAATCTGCATACTTTTTTTCTTTTTCTGTTGAATGAAACGTGTTATATTCACATTGAGTAAATATACAAATTTTCTTTCACTTCAAACGTGGTAGCGGTGTGCCCGCACTTTGCGAAAACGTCCATGCCCAGCACTCTTTTTAAATTGTGACGATAGTTAGAATTTTTATGACAGTTTGGCTTTTCATGTACATTTCTGGCTATTGTGGCTATATACCATTACAGGCATCAGATGTGATGCGGATATGAATACGAAAATACGTAAATAAATCTGGCACGGTCCTAGGTTCTAGTGATGCGGACATAATTTATGCCCGTCATCATCATACGCTTATAAGTTTTAGTGATGCGTATCTACTTTGCTCACCACAGCCACTAGCCTCATCTTGGTTTAGAGCATTTTGATGAAAGCATGCAAATAAGCAATTATACAATCTCTCAGAGAGACGTGTCGCCGTCATCTTTTAATGCTGACTCTTGGTGATTGCATTTCACCACCGTATGTCAAGTGTAAAATGAAAACGAGCCACAGAAAGAATTTTTTTCAGGTAACTTTTACGCAGATACACTATTAAATTACCAGGCATCATTATCATTTAACCATAAAAGTTGTGGCCAGCAGAGTGTGTGGTTGTTTGTACGCTTATCATCATCAGTATCAGTTTACATGAATTTATAAATGTTCAACAGAAGAACATGTATTTTATTCTACGTGAGCATAAAGCCGTGCATGCACGCCACGATCCTTTGTCTGTTCGCATTCATTGTTTGTGAAGAAATCTACAACTTCCATTCTTGTTGAGAAGAATCATTTTGTTGCTTACCTCATGGCTATCGATCACTTCTTTTGTAATTCTCAGTGTCACGAAAAACACGACATATGCCATAAACAGAAATATAAACAGTGAATCACTGTCTGTTTTATTATAATTTTTTCTGCTTCTTTCAAACACTTTGGAATGGGATGGTGACGTTGGAAGAAATCCGACGACAACGGTACTGATTAGGGAGAGATAAACTGAGTTTAGATTTTCTGCTTGCTTGTAAAATAGCATTGTTGTGGGAGGGTTATGTTCATGGGTTGTTCGTTTCCAACTTTTCAATTTTCTCCTACATTTCTCCTTCAATGCACTAGTTGAAATAGGACAGTGTGGGGCAGTGGTAAAACATATTCCTCATTACAAAGTACGAATTTTAAGGGCTTACTCATTTATACTTTTTCAATAATTAAAATTAAACACTAGTTGAGAAAATGAGAAAATTACGAATGGCTGTTGGGCTCAATTTAACGGGAGTCGTTCATTGTAAATGTATATACGGTTGTTGAATAACGATTAATTATTAATTTGAATTTAAAGTATAAAGCATCCCTCAATTCTGTTAGATATTTACTCAGAGTTTCAAAAGCACCGATATGGTTGTTGTATGAGCAAGTAAGGTCAAACCATGCATACGTGTGTAGATAGATACATATAAAATTGTACATGACGAAATGATATTACAGTAAGTTTGCTGCTCAGACAAATTCTCTGCCTCTCAAATAAAAAGGACATAACAGACTTTTTATGGGTTTGCTAATGTTTCTAATTTACATTTCACTTCCAAGTAAATAATCTCTCCAAAAATGAACCTACTTGCTGCTGTCAGCAAAAAACGAATTAAACGTCTTCATTGCTACTAAATTACACGACAGGCGACACTGAGTCGTATCAGTAGAAGATTTTTAGTTGCAGGATGTAACGTTAATATATGCAAATTGCACATTCAGCCTCAAATCGTGGTATCATTTTGTTTTGTTTTTCGACAAAAATGTACAGCATTACTTTTTATCTGTTTATCTATATCTGACATCCTTTGGTTGCTTACTTTGGAAAGGGGTTCTGTTCTGATAAGCTTGGTCAAATAGACCCGGTTCGGGTTCCCTATTACTCAGCGTGTAGTAATAGCCAATAGCAATACAACCTGATTCCAACTTTAATGTTACACATTGAAAGAATATGACAAGAAATTTCTAAATCCTAAGTTCGCCTTCTCGAAAATTTTTAAGTTAACAATGTTGGTATTACTTTTGTAATATTTTCCATTGACATTTGCCGTTAAAATCAAAGCCAGGACATTATATGCTAGCTTTCACAGAATATACTGAAAGAATCTCTTGCGTTGGTCCTGATTTCACCCCACAGCAGATTGCCCCCATTCGTCGGTGAAAAATTGAGAACAATAAACGGAGTTAATGACAGCTAATAATAATTAGTGTTACTGTCAAGTGAGCCACCAAGTTGGGGTCCATTAATGCACTAACAATGATAGCGGTCCATATAGGTCTATACTAAACACTATTAATTAAGTTGCCTTGCAAAGTTGAGACGGAGGGACACAGCATTCTTCTAAATGCCTAATCCCATGCAAACTATTGTGTGTCACTCCATGTAAGACATGCGTGTAAGATTGATGAAAAGTAATTTGTTGTTTCTCCATCTTCAAGAACACTCATGTTTGTATTACCGTCGTGTTCCTAATGTAATAGAAACAAAATTAGAGTGGTATGACAAGCCAAGATAATATTCGCCACAAAGTGAAGAGTGGTAGCAGTAACAGCAGTTGTTGTGCTGTTGTAGTTGTTATAATTAAACTGTCTGTAGTTATGCAATAGTAGGCCATGCCAGAGCGTACATGTCACTAGTGTCATATTAAGAAAAGCATTATTACACCATAAGTCGAGTCAATAACAATTTCAACGCTTGGCTGGCCCTGAGTATACCTACGTAACATCACCACATAAAACTTAATAGCCTAACACTTTTCGTGTTGAACGTCTATTATTTAGCTAGCATCTATTTCCATCTCTGTTTTTGGCCTTTCCGTTGTATAAGTATTAAATTATGCTACAAATGAGATGTATAAAATACAAATAGAAAAGAAACACAAACTCTTCTCAAACTCTCCCACGATACAAAAAACTGCTAGCTCATTTTCATAGGGATGATGACGTCTTGTCAGAAAAAAAACTTCCAATTCTATTCAACGTTCAACGTCCATACTACTTAAAAAGGAGACAAAAAACAAAATTAGCTTGAAAGAAACAAAATATTGCACATTTGATGCTGCCGTTAATAAGGTATCATCGTCATACCGTCTCTGCCATCCTTGAAGATACAATTTTGAGCTTCTCTGCTAATGTGGATGTTACGGATGACGAAGATGGCTATGTTGAGATAATAACCATGAAATATGTAGAAGTACTCTCTGGTGGAATGCATTTCAAAGTCTAACTTCGGTTGATACAAAAAACCATCTTTTACTCAAAATATTCAGCATAATCAGTCGCACAAATACAAAAGGAGACTTACATGCGTTTTCAACATCATTTTCGCTGTTGGATTGGATAACGTATATCAGTGTATCATAATAATCACAAAAGTGCATTGCGGTACTACTGTACTGATTTACCGGCTTTCTACTTTTCTTTCCCTTCCTCACATTCCCATGTTTTCTTTTTTGTCTGTTGTAAGAAAGCGTAGTCGTTTTGGTTGCAGGAATAATTTAGCTGTGTTGACGGTTCGGTTCTAGACTTTTTCTCCCGAACCCATTCGCCCCCACGGGTCATTTCTATCCCGAACATATACGCTCCCGCAGCCTTTTCCTCCCAAACATATTTGCTCACACGGCGTTTTCCTCCCAAACATATTTGCTCCCGCAGCCTATTTCTCCCAAACATATTTGCTCACACGGCGTTTTCCTCCCAAACATATTTGCTCACACAGCCTTTTCCTCCCAAACATATTTGCTCACACAGCCTATTCCTCCCAAACATATTTGCTCACACGGCCTATTCCTCCGAATCCCTTGGAAGCGAACGGATTTGGGAGGGATTGGCCGGTAACGGTGTCGACGGGTTTCTGGTTTCTTCCTTATATGGCACCTTACTCTAACCTTTTCTTTACGAAAAGCGATACGTGAACCAAGAGTTTAATTTAAAAGAGTTCTTCATTTCTGTTTGCCAATTCATGCGTGTGTATGTATGTGCGCACTGACAATCGCAATGAAGCAAATAATGGCTCTAAACATGCTCTGCTCGTGAATTACTTTTACACAAGACTCTTGTTTGGTTTGAATTTACTTCCTATGGAGTTCGTATTAATTTGGTATTATGATTGCTTGCTGAAGACATGAACATATTTTTTTTCTTTTCATGATCAACATTTAAGAGCAGTCTCTATTATGAAAGTTTCTCTTTAGAGAGAAGACAAAGAAGCGACTTTGATTAGGATAAAACAATCTTTGTTTCTTATTTCATTGAAGACCAGTGGTATTTATAAAAACCTGGTTAATGGAGACCTTTGCTCGGCATGCGTAAACATGGGAAATCGTTTTGAGTTGCTCATTTCTTTTGTTATTTCATATTATTGCGTTAGCTGCATTTTACACAGTACTTTTTAAAAGATTTTGAAATGTTGTCTTTGACGGCTTGATTAAAGGATGCAAAACTATCCTATAGCAGATAAAAGTACGTATTGACGAATGATTTTGCTACTCACGTTTGTACCGTCAGCCTTGTAGTGCTTGACATGTCTCGGACAGACGTGGCTAATTTATGATTCTGCCCAATGCCAACAGTTGGTCTCAAAAATGGTAATTTTGGTACTTGGTTTATTTTTCAGAAAAAGGTCGAGGGGTGCCGTTATATTAGATAATTATTATTATAGTTTCAAACTTCGAACATTGTGAACTCCTTTGTGAAAGGAAATTGGAGACTTGTAATGATCGAAGTAAAGAGACGATTTGCCCAACACTACTTACAGTCTACTAGGGTTAAATTATATGCTGGTAGGGTATGGTTAGTTATTATCAAGTAAATAAATCGTGTAGATTCGTAAATAGCACATCATAATTACCAAAACAATTAAACTGGTATAAACGTTTTGTCGGAGCAGTTGAGGCATTTCCTCCTTCCTTTATAAAAGTTAGAGCTAGGATTGGAATGTGTTGTGGATGGGAAACTGTTACAGCAGAAATATGGATAAGTCTGTAAATTTGAAAACCGAAATATCGTAACCCATCATTTATTTTTTCGGTAATCAAAAAGTTAATGTTGGGGGATTACTTACTTACTTGTATTTCATTCCATTATAAGTATCAGAGACAGACAATTCTATTCACGACATTGCATTTAACAAATTAAATCACACATTCCATTTCCTACCTAAATTAAAAGTTGTGTGTTGTAATAACACATCGTACAATAGTGTCTGAGCCGAAGCAGCAGGATAGAGGGAAAATAGCTTTGGCTTAGTTGGAGAAAGAATTGAAATACAATTGGCGTAACAAGAAACAACCAAGATTGCAGACAGGTTTCGTGAATTGAAACACCCCTAATATTTCTAATTATAATTTTCAACTTGCTTTTCTAATCAAGTAGTTGCTCCCATGCTCATTTTAAAAGGATAATGATAAAGCCTTCAAGTTTTTAGCAAAGTAATCATTTTGTTCATTACTTTTATTTTAAAACGCAAAGATAAAACATGCCCATCTATTCGTATTCCAAGCAAAAGGGTTGAAATTACCGCCTATTTTCTGCACTCAAAGATAAAAAATGTTGAAAAATAATGTTTTTAGCTTATGCGTATTTAGTACCTGAACCCGGGATTTGGTTTTTAGAGTTTGCAGTCTAACCCTAGCCGCTGGCATGCATGCTCTTGCTTTCAGAAATAAATGAGCGAGCGCAAACATCATTTCAATTGGAACTGTTTTGCTTTTGACTTCAAACTAGCTGTATAATAAATTTATATATCCGTTGGTTCGATCCCATTAAAATTAATATATTCACTCATTATCTCCTCGTTATATGACTTTTGTTTTCTTAACAAGACAATAAAAGTTTCTTTTTGCAAAAAAATACAACTCTATGTAAAATAGCTAGTACAATTATTAAACTGCACTAGTACGACAGCGGTATAGCCAAAATGCACAAAGGATACCAGGTAATTTGTGAAAATACGTGATTTCAGCACTGAGTTGTGATTGCATATGTATATGTATAATTTTTGGGTGGTGATTCACCACTGGTGAACCGGTGAACTTAATTAAGTATTTTATGTCGCCGACGTGTATGAAATACTGAATCACAATATTTGTTTGTGAATTCGTCGTGCATTGTATTGTACCGTCAAGTGTGATAGTACTCTTAGGAAAATTTAGATGCGTGACGTTTACGTGAGTTGTTTTGATAGAATCTTATGAGTGTCGTTTTATTGATTATTATCAGGTATCAGGGGAGGTGAAGAAGAAATCGGATTGGAGAACCCTACAGCAGCATTATTATCCAGAAGGAGGTTGGGGATGGGTGGTCACATTTTGTGCACTGTCCTCACATGCTCTAGCACTTGGAGTACAACTTTACTTATCAACTGTTGTCTTTCAGCACTTTCAGAAAGGTATGTTATACGATTCGACTTACCTCTTTATTGAAAAATTTCCTTTCATGATTGTCATCTAATCTTTTAGCAATTAAAGATATAAAATTTGCGAATGCTTACACAAAGGTAAGAACTGCATCATGCAAGATCAACTCAGAACCTGGGAAAGAGGTAGCATCAATTGTGCTGGTTGTAGTATGGTTGGTTCGGCTATTGATTCAAGTTTCCGTAGTACTGCTTGATGATGAATCTGTATTTTTCCTTTCCAACCCACCCCCGCCCAATCCTAATTTGACGTAAGCTCAAGAGTGTATTGAGACTAGAAAATGGGAGTTATAGGTGTCAATTAACTTAAAGTTTGTAGCAAACATGTAGCCTTTTTTCTAAGATATAAGGTATTTGTGTTTATAGTAATGCGTAACAAATCATTGTAGACTACAATAATTTCTGTATGCTATAGATGATATTGCACAAAAACGTACTTAGAGGAGGTATGTGGATGTGTGCATTAGTGTGCAGACTCTGCACTGCAGAGATTAAAAATAGGTGGACGATGACGGTGATATTAAGCTACTTGAAGTTGTTGGAATTCGAAAACACTATAATGAATGTAGTACGTTCATTGTTTGGTTACAAATTGGCGAAAATTGCTTGTCAAGCGTTCGTTTGTTAGTGCATCTCTTCAGGATGAAAATGCTGCTTTGTCGATACGATACATGTGGGAATATTCCCATCATGCATCATCATCATCACAATTCCAAGCTTGACTCCTTTAATCTGATGTTCTATATCAAGTGCAACCTGGCATGTGCACTTCGATTCAATGCATTCAAATCCACTTGACTCGCCAAATTGAAATTCTTTTCGAATGCGGAGTATGCATCACTGCACGCTTTTCGAAACATCATGCCATCACCTCCCCTTGTCAAAACAGTGTGTGCAGGTCTGTCACAGTTTCAGACACCTCGCTATTCATCTCTTGTTTTCCTAGGAAAGTTGGTGTGTACATAAAGATGTCTCGATTATTTGAAAATAAATCCAAGTACATAAATATGACTACAACGTGAAAAAAATGCACAGTTATTGTAATATTGAAGTTTTATTCCTGTATATACCGAGTATTGTTTTTAGTAGAGAGCTCATAGTTTGGTTTTACACTAATAAATGTAGGTACCTTGTGTAAGCAAACATACATTATTTAAAAAGACAGCGTATGTGTATAAAGTGTACGTATAAGTG
>JAHZNB010007662.1:0-10155 GCA_027744295.1 Callyntrura guangdongensis | reverse complement strand
ATTTTTGGGATCTGGTAACGAGCCTCAGGGAGGAACACCTTCCACTTCCTCCAAAGCTTATGCCCCAGAAATCCGGGAATGCACTGAAAATTTGAAGGAGCTGAGTAAATTATGTGTGCCGAGCCATAAAGCAAATAGTCTAGAGTATCAGGTGGCAGGGATGCGACTTTTGTATCGAGACTGTACAAAGCCTCCAAGACTGCCGATAAGTGACATCGATAAACCTTCCAATGGTGGGGATGATGTTCTAATGAGATGGGATCTTTCTCGACAACAGCCAAAAATTAAGTGCGCTGTCTTTTCTACAATTTCCAACAGCTTAGTTTACACAGGGGATTACAATGTCAGTGGAGGAAATCCTCGAGGTCTAGTTTTATTTGGAAATGGAACGATACCTCCACATGACTACTATTGGGAAACTACGATAGTGACAATGGAGGAGGCCGGGTTGCATGCAGACCTGATTGTGGTACCCCCACTTTCCATTGGATTTTCCCCACTACCTTCCAGTACATCAACAAATAATGATATTTGGAAGTACCCTTCTGGTACAGTGATGTACACGACACTGGGACGTGTGGTTCACTACAAAACTCAGGATCCCGGCAGTTGGGTTAGCCTTCGATTGAATGACGACATGCTACGAGTTAAAGCAGGCGACACGATCGGCATTGGCTGGGAACGACAAAGTGAATCTCAGACTAGTGGTGTCACCGGTCCAGTAATTCCCATTGGTTCTCAAAGATTTAATGGCCGTGCAAGAAGGTCACAGGTAGCCCCTGTCCCGGCACCCGGAAGACAGACCCTCGCTGCAGTTATGTTGGGCATTGGAAGTCGGAATGCCACCCGAAGTACCAATCAGCTCGGTTCAGATTCTGCTTCGTTAGGAAGGGTCTACTTTACTTTTAACGGTAGACGACTCTCCTCCACCGTGGAGCAAAGCAACTGCAATCTACATCCTATTGTACATGTTCAAAAACGCCAAATGATTGTCTCAACAAATTTGGGGGAGCGACCGTTCCTTTACGCAGAGGCCAATAAGCTTTCAGCAAAAGTAGTAAAGTCTGTTGGAAGAACCCTGGGAGCACCGTCTGCATCGGCACACGAGCAACGAAACGCAATGGAAGCTGCAACAAGTAACGCAGATGTTTTACTACGAAGAGTTTCAGACAGCTTGCAGGATCTAAGCCTGGTATTTAACATGAACGTAAATGAGTTTGATAGCGAGCCAGAGCTTCCAGTTGTAGTCCAGAGAAGTGGCAGCAGCAGTACAATGTCCGCAACTTCAACTCGAGCAAGAAGAGGAGATCGTGTAGAAGTAGAGGAGGAAGAGGAAGACCATCAGGAACCCCACGGAGGGAACAATTAGTGAACCCAATATTAGTGGTAGAGCGGTAGTAACAGAACCAGCAGATGAAGGGACTGGATACGCGGTTCTGCCTCCATCACCAGTTTCTGGAGTGAGTACAAGTGGAAGTAGTATTGCCATACGACGTACCCCAGCTGTGCCACCTCCACCACCGCCGCCTCCGTCAGCAGTCAGGCAAAGGCATAATCATGGACGACCCTCTACAGCAAGAAACGTTGTATCAAATAAGAAACATGGCGGAAAGAAGCCTACAAACAATGCTTCAAGTTTATCTAGGGGAGGTGACACAACCAAAAAGAAGAATCAGGTAACCGGGAAAGTCCCGCTAAAGCATGCGGAATACAACCCGATAAAAAGCTTAGAGTACTTTCTTGGACACAGTCCTACAGCCAGTATAAAAGTTTTTCAAGGACCGCGTCGATACGTCTGTCCTTGTTCAGCACATACACCCATGCCTTTAGACTATTTGCTGCTACAGCCTTCATCCTCCCCTGATACCTCTACTACAGAAGATCGTGTACGTTCCACAGACATGGAATCGTTGGATAGCTTTGAGGATGATGACGGGGAAGATGATATCCATTCACAACTGGTAAAGGCATGGGAGCAACAGGTGTTTCCAGTAATTAGACGTCGCTTCCGTAATGACACAGAACGAAGAGACGGTCTCGAGCAAATTAGGGGAGCCTTGCAGCTAGGAATGTGGGATATTGCTCGGCAAACGGTTGAATTTTTGTATGAAGAAGGAGGAGGCCTTCCGAGGGATCTTCACTTCCCAACGTTGGACGAGGTTCGTGTAGAACAAGCTCGTTGTACTATGGACAAGCTCAAACCAGGAATGAATGTGGTGATAAGACCGATATCCCAACAGCAGAACAGTGCTAGCGGTAGCCAAAACCAACGAAATAGTCGCCAACAGCCCCAGAGTTCTGACATGACGTTGCTTCCTCCACCTTACGCAATCGCCACCATGCTCAGAACATTCGGACTGACTGGAGAAGTGCTGGAAGTAGACGTGAGTCACGATTTGGTTTTAGTTGAAACGTACATCGAGTCAGAAGGTGTCCTCGTTCGATTCTGGTACCCTGTGAGCTGTCTGGACAAGAGTCAGTCGAATCAAAAACCGATGCTTAGCACCAACACTGTCAATATGTTTAAATTACATTCGTAAGTTTTATCCGCAAATTAACCGCATTTGATATCATCACATGGCTTCCAGTGCGTAATTGAAATCTTTTCCTTCATTTTAAGCCATTTAATTTCACTGGAAAGCTGCATTTCCCACGCATATGCCAGGCAGTGTTATCTATCCATAAGTCATCATTCCAGTAAAAATGTCGTTCCTTCCACCACTCCCAATCTTTCTGAAGACAAGAAGGAAATAAATAAACCCCCCTTTCTACCTGAAAAAATTGGACAAGAATTTGGGCTGGATTCACTTCAGATCTTATCAGACGCCTGCCTGTCCAGTTTTCCGCCATCTCGAGACCTGTTCACGTATAACCTTCAGTGTGAAACTCCACCTTTAAAATTCCTTATCGATCCTGTCAATCCGTCTGTTCTTTTCTACCACCGAGGTGACCACACACTGCTTTCTCATCATCTCCGTTATAAAATCCGCGAGTGTCTACAAGAGTCTACCACCCTACCCTCTGGCGAGGATCCTCTTGATAAGCTAACTGAATCTATGCTAAGTTGCTTTGCAAGTCCGGAAAAGTTTGTATACTATGACCTGCGTTTGGACCGGATTCATGATCTAGAGGTGCACTGCCCTGGGGCAGCGTTCACCCTAGTGTCGTTCAAAGGATCTCAAAATATGACGGCCAAGCAACTTAACTCAATTGACAACACAAATCATCCCTGCTTTCACGTTTTCTCCTATGACAGTAGTGAAATAACACGTTATCCTATGGCTTGTTATCCCCTGGAACCCTTGCACGTGGTAATGCATCGTGCATCCAGTGATACTGGAGAAGATGCTCCGCCGTCAATATTAACCCATACACAGACGACCACCGCCGGTGCGGCAGATTCCAGTGCTGCCGCTGCAATCAACAAAACAATGCGAAAGAGGCACTCTCGGTTTCCTCCATTAATGTGCCCAACGGATAGAGTTTACTGCTCCATTTCGGAAATTAGCCTGCCCGACATTACTGCAGAGATTCAAGGACTTCCTAAAGAGTTTCCTTTGGCGTTACTTTACTTGCAAGAGCTTATTCGGGAAAATGAAAGTGTAAGATTTGAAAATATCACGTTTGCTGTTTCTCTATTACTGGATTTTCTAGACCAGATCCATTTATGTCCAGTCGTAAAAGACTGGATATTTCCGCTAATTGCTGACCTCACTCGAATTCGCTCAAAAGACCAGGATCTTGGATGGAGACCGGCAGTCACTGAAAAGGTTGCCAGAAGTAGCACTCCAAACAGACTCTTTTTGGAATTACTGCTCCTCAGAGAAAGGGAGTCCGCTGAGTTGAGCCTTCCAACGCATACAGTACCGCTTATTACTGCATTAGGAGAGCATTTGGAAGGTGGACAGTCGTTTACCTCGCCGAATACGTCTCACAAAGGAGCGAAGCAACTGACTCCAGCTTCTTTAATGTTTCATATTTCCAATTTTATTAGCTCCCATCAAAAATCCAAAAAGAGCATGACCGAACCGAATTTTTCCTTTTATTTTAACTCATTGAACGACCTTTGTCTGGCTTTAAACGAAGTGTCTGAAATTATGGTAAATCCTTATGAGATCATTCCTTGTTCCACCCATCCATCTACAGCAGCAAGTCCTGCAGGGACACCCCCACGAAAAACAAGTAACACCAATACAGAGACCACTGCTGCTACAGCGGTAGTTTCCTCCACGCCCTCGTCGCAAATCGTTCCATATTCTGCGGTTACCAAAAGGCAACTTGCCAGAGCTACCAGGAAGCGACAAACACCTCCAACGCGAGATGGCTTCAAAATTTTGAAGGATTTTAAAAAATCTGGAGGACCCAGTGGAGCAAGTACCAGTACAGCTGCACTTGCAGAAAAATCAACAGTAAGCAACGGAGCAACAACAAAAGGAGGACCGTTAACGACTACCTCAGAAGATGGCTTTCTGGTGTTCGCCAAAGCCTCTGAAGTAGAATGGTTTAATAATCAAGTGGTAATCAGCAGGGTTCTTAAGAATATTGTGTGGTACAGTCCCAATGACGTTCATGCAGTTGAGGCCTCTCAAGTACTGATCGGAACGGTACTTGAAAAACTGAAACCGCCAACGATTTATAATCGACTGTTGGTCATCCAAGGTGCTCCAGTAAACATTGACGGAATGTCTATTGAAGCTAGCCTAATCCGAGCACTAAGAGGCTGTGGAGGCATACACGGGAACGAGCTCTGGATCAGTGAAAATTCCGCAGTGGTTGAAATCCGCTCATTGGCCAAGGTTAACGAGGCGTTTGAAACGTTACGACAAAATTACGTTTGGTATCCGCTGGAAGATTACGTCCTCTACCCAAACGTGAACGTTTTTAAGGTAAATGAAGATCTGAAAGTGGTTACAGCTTTACCCACATTCGCTGCTGCCTCAGCTGCATCGTCATCCTCAGGGAACAATAGTGGTCAAGAGGGGGACAAAATTTTGGAAAAGTTTCTTAAAAGCAAATTGGCTGATCCCGAAATGCCTGGTAAAATAAACTTCAAGACGAGGGAAGTACTAACGTCCATTTTCATGTCCTGCTATGGAACCAGTATCCCATATGTTATTGAACCTGTAAGTGGTGGGGAATCTGAAGGAGAAGATGAAGATCAACAGGAGCGGGAGCAACGTGCTTCTCACAATAACGTGATTATTCTTAGTGAAGAGCAAATGAGTTTGAAAATGCCGGGGAATTTACTAGAATTGTTTATGGGAGCCCTGAGGGGATCACCTAATTTAGCGGAACCGGAAAAGGATGCGCTTACTAGATTTGGAGAAAAAATGACTACTAGCCCACTCATATTGGATCATCGTCCTGATGACAGTCAAAAAAGTGATCCAGGAGATATAAAAGATGGAGAGTGTACCAGTAGCAAAAGTCACGGAGGATCAGGGACACTCGGGGATAACTCTGAGGAACAACCCGAAGGTCCTACGACACTTCAACAAGAGACGGTTGGTCTAAGCTTGCATGGTTTTCTGGATTGGTGTACAGACTTCCTCAAAAGTCGCCCGAATCTCTTATGGAAGGCATTATTTTCTGCTGGATATGATTTACATTTGGAACGCGTTTGGGTATGTCAAGATCCACCTGAAATCTATACCTACTTTCATTCTCCAGAAAAATGGCAATTGGAAAAGGACGCCGCGCTGATTAGCTACGTGGATCAATTTAGTCAGAGTCTACATATTGATCCCACCCGGATCCAGCCGTCAGAGCTGAATCTGACAGAAAGTGACTTTCTCAATCCGTCGTTCAGCACTTTGCAAGGAGTGCCCACTGACTATCTGCGAGTGAGGTGGGGTATGCTTCAGAAAATGAATACGCTTATCTCCAAAAAATTGCTGGCACATGGCTCATGGCACACTGTATGGAGTAGTAGAAGATCGCTGGCAAATTTGCTGCATTCTAGTCGGCAGTTACTTCTGTATCACACAAAGGACACCTACCTTTACAAAATTACTCACGTGTCAGCTAGTCGTGGAAGTGATACTCCAACACCAGAATTAATCTTGGATCCCGTTTCGTCAATCGGAAGTCAGGATGAGACCGTATTTAAAAATCAACTTAGTCAAGTGATCCAGCAGATGGCCACAATCACAACAGCATTTTACTGTGTACCACCGGCACAAGGGGCGGATCCTGCCCTGCCGTTAAGTGTCAAGTTTCAAGGTGAAGAAGTTTTGGGGCTAAGTGGGTCTTTCAGACACTTTTTGTTGAGTGCGGCCAAGGAGCTTCAGAGTGACACGGTGAAGTTGCTGTGTCGATGCCCGAGTGCAGATGCTGGAAGAAATAAAGATAGCTTTATTATTACACCTGGCAAGTTGTCGTATGGGGAGGAAGATTTTCTTTACTTTTTGGGACAGGTAATGATAAAATATGCTCGAAATTTCTAAAAGTTGCAAACGTTCTTTTTTTTAATTTTTGTTTGTCGTTTGTAGCTCATTGGAATTTCCATCAGATCCGAAGCCCCGTTAGCTTTGTCTCTTTTAGGAGCCACGTGGAGAGCCCTATTATTATCTGAAAAGGAATCTAATGATATTTCTGATGACTTGGTTGAAGCGGACGTATTGTGTGCCACATATTTAAGAAAACTCGAATCGGTACGAAAATAATTACTTTGCTACATTAATTATCTTGTCAAAAAATATTTTGCAGTCGCAACAGCTAAAATCAACTTAATTTATTAAAGCTTAGTACAAAGGCAGCATTTGACAGCTTCCTGTCCTTAAATGCCTGGCCCAAGTTCAAATATCCTTCCATGGATAGCACTTCTGTGGTGCCGTTGTGTGTAGATGGTTCCAGTATTGGTTTAAAGTAAGTGTGCGCTTCCAATGCGTACTAACGCATGCAATTATTTACTTTAATAGTAAACCATTTTCTGAACATTTTTATTCCTTCGTTCCGTGCCTCGCAATAGTTTTACAAACCGGGAACAATTTATTAAAATGGTTAAACAATTCCGTGAAAAGGAGCTGCGTTCCAGCAATAAAGTCACAAAAATTCTAACGGGTTTGGCGACCATTGTTCCATTACCAGCACTTCTAGGTCTTTTTACATCTGATAATTTGGCACTACGTATCGCAGGCTCGCCTGATGTTAACCTGTCACTTTTGAAGGTATTTCGTATTTTCCAAACTTGATCAGTTTATATTGTAACACAAACTCTTTAAAAATTCAAACCAATCTTTTATTTTTAGAGTCATACGCATTATCAAGTCGGAGTGAGTGAAAATGATCCTCACATCATGTACTTCTGGGCAGCTTTGGAATCCTTCTCATCAGAGGAACTGAAAAAATTCATAAAATTTTCTGCAAATCTAGAACGACTTCCTGTTACATGCCCTTGCCAATCTACCGAACATGCCCATAGTAATCATGATTCCACCGGGTCGTCCAACACTAACCATGTTCCTCCGTTTCCGATGAAAATAGCACCCATTGAAATCCCCCCTGGGGCTACTGCGGAAGAAATTGATCGACGTCTTATTCGAGTGGAAACCTGTCTTTTCTTAATACGTCTGCCACCTTATTCATCTCTCCAAGTCACACGACAGCAGTTGCTTTTTGCCATTAATTGTCGAGAAGATCCTCTTTCAGGATAATAGTGTTTACGACTCGACAAGTCGACAGTCGACAAGCCATTCAAATTCCTGTTTTAAATTTTTTGTGATCATGTAGTATCAAAAAAATGTTGAAATAACAAATTTATCTTTTGATTTTAAAAATAACTATAATTTTATTTTGAATTATAAATATCATTCATGGAAATTCAATTTTTCGTTTCAAACATAATCCACACAAGGTCAGGGTCGCGGTCGGTAAGAACTCATGTACGTAAATACTGGTAAATACACACATTTTTATTAAGTGACATAGTCACATTAACTTTACGTTGTCCGTCTGTCCATTCGCCCGATAACTCGAAAACGGTTTCGAATTTTGAAATTCTGTTTTCGCCAATCGGTTCCTCATTCCGAAGGCTCCCTGGGAACGATTTTGGGGTCTCCAGGTCAATGGGATCATAGGTCACGTAGGTGTATCACTAGTATTTGTGGGGCGATTTTCACCAAAGTTTCTATGTAGGTAATTACCTAATAGCCTATTACCCCCTCCAAAAGGGGATAAAAGTTTGACGCCCTACATAGGTCGACGGGATCAAATGTCATATAGGTGTACTAATCTCTCTAGTACCTATTTGTGGATTGGATTGCATTGGTTGAAGGGTTTGTTGAACAAAAGTTTCAAAACTTCGTCACTTTGCCACTGCTATTACTTTGGTAGGTTTATCCAGTGGTAGGTAACAGGGGCTGGTTGTTGAGTAGTTTACATGAAAGAGAGCGACTAACCTATGCATGCACGCACATACACGCAAACGCACACAAGCTGACTGTATACTACGGCATAAGGCTATATACAACACACGAGTTGACACGACAAGAAGAACAAAGCAAGCTTGCTTGCATATATGTATTGAATTTTGCATTAGTTGTATTTTGTATTGCGGGACCCTAAAATGCAGCATATTGGACTGTTGTTTAGTCGTTTCCCACCGGATAATTTTAAGTATTCCCTACGATTCTTATTGGCTGCTGCTCTGAGAACCAGCAAATCAAATTGCATAGCTCTCTGTGAACTACTTTTTGTTGTCTTCGGTTGGTATTATTTGATGAGTTTGATGATGAAAAAGGTCTCATGAAATCTGAAAAAGGAAAGTTACATTTGTATTTGTTTTGTCATTTTTCATTTCATCTGGGTCCTTTTTAACAACAATTTTTCATGCTTTTACTTGGATGTGGGATATGGATATGATCCGAAAATTAAGATACTAGTTGATATATGGATTTAGTTGGTTTTGTAGTGTTGATGCATATTATTTGAATAATATGCATATTTATTTGTTTTTCTAAGTACTACTTGTGCTCGCTGTGATGTCAGTTTATCAGTAGTGTAGGTCAAATTTCGCAGTTATCTCATTTCAAAATATCGTATTAGGATCCTGGTTGGTGTAGTTTACGGACAACTGAAAATTTAAAATGTCTGATCACAATCAAAATCCGTTACTACCTACACTGGATGAAGATGAGCAATTTACGTCTTCAGAAGGTAAGTAGATGTTTTGTACGGTGAAGGTAAATTAATTTTAATTGGGAATCTGTCACTGTCAATGTGCACCTTTTGCATTTCCACAGATTTTTTGGCTGCTAATACTGCGTCAGATTGGGAAGCTCTAGCAAATAGGGGAAATTCCAACCATCAACAAGAGAAAACCAAATGGGAAAGGGATTCCCTGTATTTAAAATTTGATCCTTTGATTTCAACAAGACCTGTTGATCGGGATTCTGTTATATTCAAAGCACCTAAGCCTCCAGGACTGAAGCTGCCAACATTGGTTCAAAACGTGGATAATATTTACAAAAATGAGAGTGCTTCACTCAATAGTACCATGTATGTATTTTTATTTATTGATGATTTACGTATTGATTCTGTCTGTGTCAAAGTCGAATTCTCCATGATGGAGACTCCATTCATTATTGATTTTTGTTTTGCTCACAGTACCCTGGAAGAAAGTTACATGTCTATGCCTGATTTTGGACCAACTTCAAATCAAACGTCCCACAGTTCCAACAGTTCTCAACCTCATTCTCCTTTTCGAAGTGAAGATAATGTTAGTCTTCTTAGCAGCGATGCAGAGCGGTCTCATGATTCACTGACAGAGGTAATAAAAACTTTCTATCCCAAACTATCTTTATAAGTATTATTGTATAATTTTGAAGGATCAAAAAGCCCGAAAATTCGAATTCTTTCGTTTAAATTTTTTCATCAATCAGATTGATGACCTCAATAATACTGTTATTCGAGTCAAATCGTCTGGTACAGGCCAGCCGTCATCTGTTTTATCTGCGACAGATGATATATTAGACGTGGAAGCAACAAAACCGGAAATTGAAGCTGAACGCTTACTTGAGACGGACAATGAAGCAGCATATGAAATCTCCAACAACAGTGAGACAAAGGTTGCTGCTGATGAACCATGTATTGAGTCAAATTCTCCATCCAATTTGGAGTTATCGCTAAGTAGTCAATTTGCTACCCTGGCTATTT
>JAHZNB010007661.1:0-12165 GCA_027744295.1 Callyntrura guangdongensis | reverse complement strand
GTTACTTGGTAAAGAATAGAGCTGAAGGGGACTCGAACGATACAAAAAACTGAATGAAGTGGTTTCTGTGCTCTTTTTCTAATTCTAGCGTTGTACCAAACCATTTCGCCTGTGTTGGTTGCATTATGTAAGAAATAGCTATATGAAGAAAAGGAAGGTCACAATTGACAAGACTTGTTTTTCTTTACATGTATATGCTACACTGTACATAATTCCCACAGTTTAGCATGTATTTGGACTGCAGTAGTGAAGTGAATTGAATAAGGTAACAAACAGACCTAATTTTTAACTCCGTTAAGATTTACCCAACATATTATAAGCACTTTTACCTTAAAGTTTAGGCAGTTTTTTGCATCTTCTCCGATTCTGATTTTCAGTTTATTAATTATTATATTTTGGTGTATTTGAAAATGTTGAATTTGAGTTTTGAGTTTTTGTTAGACTAGTTTATATTTGTTTGTTGCTGGAATCAGGTTGAGTTGAGTAAAAAAAAACCAACCATAGTGCAAGTACGAAAATTACACTTACTTTTCAATGATTTTCTTTACGACATGTACCCAACAATAATCATTATTTTAATGATGAGGACGCATATCAATTTCAATCACTGATATGATTTGATTACATCAAGCTGAGAGATTGAACCCAATACCCCATGATACTTCTTCTTACCGCCTATTCGTAATCCCCTGCTTGGCTTGCGTCAAATCATAAAACAAAGTAACAGTTGAGGTAAACAATAACGATAGAAAGCGAACCTTTGGTCAACCCTCCCTCCACCACCGTATGTACTATTTGTCAATATGATATAGAAATAGAAAATAATTTCTTGTTTTAAAGAAGGGAATGGATACACATTTAGCCACAAGTTTTTACAACTTTTGGTCGGATTCAAGGATAAAGAAAGAAAAAACCACAAGAAAACGGATACCCTTTGGATAACAATCTTGGTGATACGACAATGAGGAAGGGATGGCGACTGGTTTAAAAATCTGTACCTGTTGATACGTAGAGTAATAAAACTGAAGTCTTAAAATAGATCATTTTGACTTACATTCATCTAGAAAATGAAAATAAGGAAACAACGTTGAAAGTGAAACTGAGAAACTCAGATGCATAAAAGGGTAATATTTAAAAGGGACTACCCGCATCTGCATTCATTTTACATAATAACAACCTTTTTACAACCAGGTAAAACGAGAAATTAATGACAGAAACCGACCTTTCCTAGAAATAGTGGTAGAGGTAATAATAATAACGTTTTAATGTATGTACATAGGTTGAAGATTTGTATATAACTCTATATGACCTTCTTTATTTTCAATGTTTAATAATCCATGCATCAGTTGTCAATCCTTCAACTTTGTTAGATTATCAAGGAACCTTCAAAGTTATAAATGTTGCTTGATACTTTGATGTGGCCCAATGATGGTGACTTGATGAGGCGACTGATGAAAGGGAAAGGGATCCTTCAATTCAGCGGCTTAAAGCGTGGGCCAAGATTATTAATGAGGAAGCAAGAAACCACAGCGGGAGTTTTCCCCTCATTAGTTCGGGAAATTTACTAGGAAAATGGTATTGCGCTTTATGCATCTCTGGTATCCTTAATTCAGAATTAACAAGCGTGCAATGCAATATGCAATGTACGTCGATTTATAAAGAAACAATATGATTACAGTATTTCACCATCCAGAGAGTAGTTAAATCAACTGTTGTGATGTGGTGGAAATTAATTCTTGTAGTATGCAATCGGGAAATATCAAACTTCGTACAACAAATGAGAGCTATCAACAGGGAACATTTTAATGAATGAATAAATTTCCTGTGTATGGTGTTCACGAAAAGATACTCCCCTTCAAATCCTATATAAGTATGTACATATGTTCATTAATGGAAATGAAGTTTGAAAAATAAATGCATGATGTCTAAAAATGAATGAAATAGAGTTAAAATATTTATTAGACTGACAATATACTATCACATCTTTGCCTTGAAAATTGTACATAAAATACAAAACAAAGGTCGCCTTTGAAAGGTGTAAATAGCGGACTGATGTCTCTCAAATATACCCTTTAATTTAATGCGTATACAATTTGGTTTTCCCGGGATTCTGTAGTTGCTGGTGATTTGCGACTTCCCTTGCTAATTTGAAGAAGCTCATTGTCCAATTTTCTTGAAAAACGTCTTGCATTAATGGGATTACCTTCAAATCTGCCAAAACTAAAACGCTGACGTGGACTTTCGTTCTCTTCATTGTCAGTGCCACTAGGTGGTTGTAAATTCTTGCGGAAGGGATTGATAATTCGATCTATGTGGAAAAAAATTCATCCAAACATCAACCGTTTTACATGCTTTTCAACGGTGAATTTTACAAAAAAGCTTACTTGGTTCTGGATCAGCATCACAAACGACAATTGTTAACGCCCAAGTCAGCCCCACCACGACAGCGGCTAAAATAGTGAACCCTCTCATTTTCTGGATATTGATATCGAGACACCAGGTAAATAGTTACTATTTGTAGAAACCTTCCTGTACACTGTCCAATCAAAGTATGTGTCTATTAGTTTCAATCGCATTAACTTTATTACAAAAAATATTAATGCAACAAAAGCCCAAATATACCTGCTAAAAATTTAAATTCGTTTTAAACGTCACCAATAATCCACCTCTCACTTTCTTTTTTTACTCAATATGTATTAAGGTAGTCTACGTGTTTCAGTGTACAATGTCATCACACTCTAAAGAAAATTAACTTTCTAGGAATTGAAAACAATGAGTTTCAATGATAATTATACCATTGTATTATTGTGTATTACTGCCACTCCAAGAATACTTTCCTTTTTTATTGTTAATTTTGAATTCTTGTTTATACCTATGCACCGCCATGGTTAGAGTGAATGGTGTATTATATAAGGTATTATTATTGTCCAATTGTTCTTAAACACATTTTGTATTATTAATATTATAGATGTATTGCTGTAATATGAGCTGCTAAATAAAAATGGCCAAAAACATAGCCCAGGTAGAAATAATGGTAAATCGTTGATCATCCCAAATCATAGCTTACGTTAAAAGCATCGCTTAAACAAAAAAAACTGCTACCGGCAATATCAATAGCGTCTGCCTTCAAGCATTACAATTTTCCTATCTGACGAATGATGATATCTTCAGAATGACATTAATATTCAAATGTGATTGTTGTTACCAAACGTACCATTTTCCATTCAAAGTAATAACACGGTAAGCTTATAGACAATAAAGGGTTGCCCTAATTTAATTAGACTCCAGGCACTTGCTACTGTGCACATTTACATAAAACTCTCATTTAAAAATACGAACAGTTAAAAATTCTTGCGGTTTAGAGTACGCAGCGTATTTGAAAAACGATACATGCCTTATTATCACATGAGCAGCAATAATCTTAGTCGCGATTACGATCGAAATCTTAATCTTCTCTTCCACGTACGCATATACGACGACAATCTTCCTCCACTAACTACTATATATGTATTCAACCACACAACATTCATTTACATTACTTATTTTAATCTAACGGACTACTCACTACTGTCCCGCTACTGTATAATCTTTCCACGTTTTTTTGTTATCCCTATATACTCTAAAGTAAGTAAAAAATGACCGGAAGCTTATCACCTTCGTCGGTCTTTTAAAATATAACAGTCGAAGCATGTTGGGAGCTATAATTTATCGTAATTTATCGGTGTGTATTTTATACGTTCTTCTGAACGGAGGAACGGGCACTCTTCTGGAAAGATGAACTGGATGGGCCATGCCCACTGTAAAGCAATAAATGAAATGCATAATGCGCGATCCTTATTTTTATCTTGAGGGGACTCTAACGGGTTCTCTCTTTTTATAAAAAAAAGTAGATACCTGTACATTGATACATTCTTTTACGAATGGACTTTTCCCTCCTGGTCATCGCATCACCACTATCATTATCCACTGGAGCAGCTGAACAGCATATTATCATATCATACACATTAATAGTATCGTCATATTCCCGTATCAGATTTGATTCCAAGTAACCACACAGTTAGTTGGAAGTTGTTGCTGCAACTCTCATCTATATGGAGTTTGATGATGACGATAATGATGATAGATATTAAAATTTTATTACTAGTTTTGTCCTTTTCCTTAACCTTGCTTAAATACTTGTTATTACGTTATTGCGCTTCTGTAAAGAGCTGACCTCATTCTTCCGTGTCTCTCTGTATGTTATTATTACATCAAACCGTTTATTTTTATTGAAGAAGGAAAAAATACTCCTGATAAAAGAAAACAGGAGAGAGGATGACAGGGCAATGGCATATCTTCCCTTCTCAATGGAAATCTACCATTAAATCGTTCATCTCATCATCATCTCATACATATCTTGTTTTTAAGATCATCTTACCACTCACTACTAAACGGTAAAGAAAACACATTAACGTGATAGTAGTCAAAGTCAAACTGAGAAATAAGAGTGCGTAATCATTTGAAAATACTGGACTGTCCATAGTCCATAAAGCCGATGGGCACTAGACACCACTACCACACAATGAAAAAGTATACATACACACGTGCAATTGCCCGGCAGTGGAAAACACTCACTTTATTATTATTCGTTATAAAAATTATGAAAGAAACTTTAGATTTGAAGGAAAACTATGCAAGCGAAGATGAACTTGCTTCATAGTCAAACAGTAGTAGTGCTTTTAAATGATGATGATTATTTCTTTCAAGAATATAACGATTTCTCCCTCTTGAGCTAGATTTGAAATTTGAAGTGACTGAACTGCTGAAAATGATCAAACGAAATGAACATGCCTTCAGCTAGTAGGGGATGAAACGCATTGAATCTCAAACGGCTTAAAAAGCTTGAAAGCCAAGCCCACCACCACCACCTTAAAAATCATTTAGTGTCGTGCATTAAAAATTGTAGCATTTAGTAGAAAAAAGTGAAGGCTTAATGATGATGGCAGTGGATGCAATGTGTGATTTCCAATTTTTCGGCTTCTGTATCACCTCAAATCAACGGGAGAAATTCAGTTAAACCTGCTCATTTTTCTATTAAGCGCGTCAAAAATAATGCCGCGCTGTGTGCTAATGAGCTGAAGGAGCAACAAAAAAACTTTTAACAATCCCAATCTTTTCGATGAAGAAAACTACGTAAGGAGAATACTGTACAGAGTACTGGCAATCTTTCGATGGTTTTGGTCACTTGCATCCACATATGTACATTGTGGTTTCCTTCGTTGCCTGTCTCTGTCTGCCAGTGCCAGTACTTATACATATGTACAAGGTGGCCGTCTACAGGTCGATGGAGAAAAATGTGTGCACAGACTTCCAGACAGTTTTTAAATTATCAAAATGGTGACGACGTGGGTGATGTAGATCAAATAATTCCTTCTCAGCAAAATTACTGCTGGACATTCTTTGGTCAGTGCGACGAATCACGTATTTCGGCCCTTTGCCGTGCATGCAAGTAAATGTTGTTTGTTCTGTCGCCTTCACACCTATTATCAAATGATCTGCTCTTGTTTCCGAAATTTGATTGTGATGAAGTGATGATTCAGCTTGAAATGGTGGTGGATATTTTTTATTTTTGGTGTAAGTAAATTAATCTGGTCTGCCGTAATGTCCGTTTGTATTATTCACAATGCATATAGTTTTTTTATATTGCAGTGCAAGAATATGTGGTTTGGATCCAGTAACTCTGCAAACCAAAGTAGCATGTACCGTTACCATCACCCTATCACACGGCATTAATTACGGTTTACCTTCTGATCTATAATAGACGTGTGTAATCAGCCTTTCCGCTTTTAAATATTTTTTATAAACACAACGACTCATGTTTCACCCATTCTGATGACGACGCTGATGAGATTGACAAAATAAACAGACGATTGTAAAACTAGTCTGAGAACAAATTGTAATGACATTACGCATGTACACTTACCTGCATACAGACGAAGACATAAATTTACACTGAATTTCTTCACTACCGTGCGTGCATCCCTATTTATCAGTTGAACCCATAATACCGCAACATGTAAAGGTATATTAAAGCTAAAAATACACTGTGGCAAGCATAAACCCAGTCTCTAACGATCGAAATAATTTTTGATTTCGACAGCCTACAAGTCTTAAAATCTCAAGATAACGACCGGGGTAAAATAAAACGACAAAGGTGACAATGACTTCATCTCCCTCGTCTGCTTCATTTCTGCTTATCAACATCAAACCAGCAGCACGAAAACAAACGTCCTTTAAATTGATACTACGCTTTTTAATCCAGTTGTCTTGTTATATATAACTTGCAAGCACACATACTTTGAATACGTCAACGCTGACGTATATAACGGGCATGCGTACGTGGAACAATCACGGAATCGGGAAGGACAGAAACCCTTTGCTTTACTACCACGTAAAAAATAAATATTGCTTCTATTTTTTGCTTTGAATAGCTGCCTCGTGTCATTGTCAGCACTGCCATAATATTATAGAATGAAAAAAGACAATATACGAGAAAAAGGTATCTAAAAACCTGTGTCCTTCCTTCAAAAACGACGTTGGGTTGTAATATTCTTATCATACTCATTTGCATTCTCAAAGATCCTCATCAAAACTGTTTCTCTGTTACAGAAGCAAGTAAGCCCTTTATTAGTATGTATGTATCAACTTGCAACGGTCGTGGTCCAGTTTTACTGCAACCTTGGTCGTCGGTCTGGCCGTAAATTACATGACTTTTATACTGTCAATCTATAACGGCTTCCTGATTTGTATTTTCATATCTTTTCTATTCGCTATTAATTTCCAGTTTGGAGTTTGGACAATGGCCATCCTCATCTCATCATCAAGGCATCTGAGTCTCCGAGTGTCTTGCAGGCGAACGGTTTTATTAGTTTTCAAAAAACAACACCGCAGTAGGCATACAAATTTTTTTTACAGAGTGATACGTGGGACATTAGAAATAATATTAAGAAACAATAATAATACAATTTATTTAAGCATAGGGCCTGTAATGCAACATAATATGGCTGGTAGCAAAGTTGCTGATGATAATGATGATGGCTCGAGATGGAATTGAAAATTGGGTCAAACAAGACACGCATACATAATCAGCGCCGTGCCTTCTTAATGCTCTTTGCCTTATACCAGAGAAGCACTGCACACACGGGGCACCTACAGTCATTCTTCCTCGTGTAAGTGCCCAACCTTGAAGACGATGAACGGACAGGATATCCTTTTTACGAATGAACTTTTTTCTGAAAAAGTGATCTTTGTGTAAGTAATACAAGAGAGAAGTCATTAGATTTCACCTGCCTCTTTGCTTAATAAAGGATATTTTTTCCTGTTATGATACAAAAACAGTACTCTATAATACAAGTAGTATATCGGTTTCACTGGCTCTGATATATGGTAATAATACGAATGAAAAATGTAGCGATAATAGACCAGTAAAATGGGAAAAATAAAAATTCATCATCAAACAATCAGAAACTACTCAACTTTTCTTCCTGAGCCCAGAAAATTCATAGCGGTAGTTTGAAATGAGACTCGTCCATCCTGCGTCCAGTCTGACATGATCCACAAGTCAAGTTTTTTCTATCATTCTAGCGCAGACTGACCCCTTTGGCCTTATACCTTATCCATAACACTGGGTAGGGAATGGAGTGCCTGTTTTGGATAAACTAGATCATGCTTTAAGCTCTGTAATCGAATCCAATTTTAAAGTAATTCCAGTGGTCCACGTCCACTCACACTGGGAAAGACCTTGAGTGAGTTGAATGAGAGTGCTGGACTTCGGCTCGCCTTTTTCAGTTTTTTTACTTAGCAAGTAAAAACAATTTTACGCACTTTTTATCATTCCACACGTGTGTTTGTATTTTTAAAGAGGCGGAATAAAAGCTGGACTCCAGAGAGTGATGGGAGATTTCGGTGTATGCAGAGGAAAATATTAGAAAAAAAGCAATCAATCTTGAGGTAATATGTTTTTTCTTAAATTTATTTGTAGTTTGGTTAATGCATGCCTTATGTAGATTACAGCTTACCGCTATATACCAATGGCTACTTTTCCACCAATTTTTTGTCTGGATTCGGTGTGATGGCCAAGAGTGGTGTGGAGATCATTAGTGAAGATAAATGACGGTTTGAATACTTTATGTCTATCATACTAATAGCAACACGGAGACGTTAGAACGGGTAGACGGATCTATTTCCTAAACGTATCTTAAAATCTTTTGTGTAAGTCTGGTCCGCTGCAATTAGATGCAAACATGTTGGTCAACGGTATTTTTTAAAAATGTGCATAACCTTGTACCAGTTTCGAATTAATGTGACACTGACACAATGCAGCTTTGGGCAAGGAATAAATGATGTGCATATTTTTTCTTTCTTGTATTACAAATTATAAGCTTCCTTCCCCGTAAAAGTACAAATCAACTACTGTTTCAGTTTTAATTCAGTTTGTTTCACTTTCGTTTTCAATGTACCTATGTGTATATGCACCTATATATTGTCAAAAGTGTGAAGCTTCTATTCTATTACATTATCTATCCAATTAATATAGGTATTTCCCCTATCAATCTTGACCTTGCACATTTACCTCTCCTTTATAAAGTACATACGCAACTCGAGTGAAATGTATTAAACTGAAAAGTAGCAATGACTTGACAAGACTTTTGTGTGGGAATTATAAAAGTGTGCAGTTCTTTAAATATAAGGGCTTAAATGAAAGATGAGATTGGCTAGGCATTGTTGATTGTTACAAAGATCCATTAGATTATAAACATTGATAATAAATTACAAAAGGCACATCAATCTTACTTTTCCACCAGGTATAACGTAACGATGACTTGCATATTTTTTGAATTTTTTTGATTCGCTCACGCTCTACACGTTTCACCCTTCAACTTTGATTTCATGATGTTATGTAAACCAACAATATAAAGTAACAGCAGAGAGGTGTGCGCAATGATTTCTGTAGTACGACAGGACATCCATCATCAATCTGACTCGATCAACTCTGAAAGAGTAGTTGTGTAGCTATTTTTACGACTTGAGTGTGGATGACTCATGTTCTCCTGAATCATTTAATTTGTATCAATACACTACTTGTATTTCCTGAAATTACACGTTTCCTTTTCGTTTTATAAAAAATTACTTTACAACTACCATCCAATCCTGCTTCACATTTTACTTTCAGTGTATTTACCGCTTTATATAGTGTATCTATTTTTTATTTTAACTCTTTTTTCAAAAAGGAGAGCAAGAAAAAATGTTTTTCCAAGAGCAGTTTGGTGATGCGCTTCCTCTTTCTTTATTCAGGAAGCAAAGACAAAATTGCTCTCCTGTGACTGCCCCAACAACCGTGAAGAGCATTGTTGTGATTCTAACAATGGACCACCATAATTCTAGGCAGTCGTTTCATGTACCAAAATGTTATACCGTAAAAACGGAGTGTATAAATCGAATCAATATAAAAATCAATTTCTTCTTCTTTTTTTGGTAAAACAACATAACCGACCGATGTGCTTTAATGCTTCAATCTCAATATAAGAAGCAATCTCAACAAATGTTCGTTGATGTTGTTAACTGTAAGTGCAGTTGGCTCTTTTGTATTGTAGCCGTAGCTAGTTTTTTGTAGCATATTGTAATATTTTGATTTCATCCCAATCAAACTGAAAATGTATATATTTACATGAATATCCAGGTACTTAACCTATCATCACCTAGCTTCAATTTGTTATGAGAAGACGGAGTTCTTTCTCCCTCTTTCTTCAGACACTCCTTGAAAGAGAGATGAGAGGTTTAGTAAAAATATTTATTGATCGCCGATCTTTCTTATTTTCTGAAAGATTTCCATCAGCATAAATAATCGGGTTTGCCTAAAGGACTCGAGTAAAAGAGCGCCACAAAATTCTAACTTTTTATCAGTCCGAGCACACTCAAAAGGACGGATTAAAACGGTTCTTTTTGCTTTGATGATAATAGAAGTGGCATAGTACATATGTATGTAACTATTATTATAGAGATAAAAGTTCACTCTTAAACCACTCGCTTCTTAGCACATTTTATAACAAGAAGCTGATGATACAATAAGACGGTGGAATACAGAAGCGTGGGTTTACTAGAAAATGTGTTCATGTACCCTTTAAAATGTAATATACATATATTAATATCAACTAGGTTTTCTGGCGGTAAAAAGTAACAGCACCAGAAGAACGTATGAATATTATAAATTTAAAATGCTTAGTAAATAAAAAATAAAATTCATTTGAATGAAAGTTTTTACAGTATTTTTACATTAGGTTGCCTTTGCACGAGATGGACTTATTTATTTAACAAGGATATGTATTTACAGTTGTAATGTATTAACGTATACCGTTACTACAACGTTCTGAACGTATTTATCAGATAAGTAAACAATTAACTGTATATTTGCTGTAAATGTATTTACTAACTGACAAATGAACAATGTACTTCATATAGATTCACAGCAGCTTCACTTCTATTTTAATGGATTATAGATTCTCCGATACTGCACATCATGCTTTCTGATTAATGATTACTGTCCAGTATTAGTATATTTAGATACGAGATAGTTGAGGGAAGAAAGCTCAGAGAGTCGATTCATGGAAGATGTAGATGTAAATGACAAAACTAAAACATGACCGATAAAGTAATAGAAAAATAATAAAAATACGTGTGTAAAGATATATTCTTTCTTTCTTCTTGCCAGTCACTGAAAATGATGACTCTTTTCTACAGTTAATAATGCATTTTACACTATCAACCTGACTGAGATCTTATCAGTTCTGTAAGAAGTTTACTGTACTCTCTTGACACTTTTGACTCATAAGGCTGTATTGTAACAAAAATACATGAAAGGGCAGGTTTCCACTATTTTTTGTAGTACAAGTATGCGTCGTGTAGCTCCCAGATCATGTACGGATTCCACCGATCACACGGCAATAACTGTACTAGTACCGGGGAGCCCAAGGTTAGAACTGGTACGAGGCAAAGTTGCGTTCCGAGTTGTTTAATCCAGAAATCTCCGTACTTATTCGGAATTAAATCCCAGATCATGTTTGGCACGTCCTCCCGACATGCCTTCGCTTTTACGGCGGTGCGCTCTTCCGACATCCCGAAAATACAGGCGACGTCTGGAGAGTGGATGTCAATGATCTGCTTTCCTGCACTGCCATCTTGAACAGTGTAAATGACAAAAGTTGACACGGTTTCGTTGCTCAAGTAAGTAAAACTACTTTTGAATTCTCCTTGCCGGTCATTGGGAATATTGAGAAACTTATCCAATTTTATGTTTCGTATCCGCTTCTCGGCCAATTGCTTTGATCTAGCCTTCCGACCGTAAAACTTATCTTTAAAATTTATACAACACGAATGTTAAAATGTTTTCAACATGCACAAAATATAATAGTTCTTCCATTGAGTATATTCAACAAAAATACTTACGGTTAATGGCTTTGATGGTTTCTGGATAAAACCTCTCAGAGTAGTAGTCCATTGATTGAATTGGCAGTTCTAGCAAAACTTGCTCTATTTCTTCTGGTGAAATAGATATCCCATCGTCCACACCGCCACAAAATAGGGGTAGCACCATCCCAATGAAACCAATCACAACTAGCACCTTCATTTCACAAAAAATATGATAAATCCTTTTCTACGAATTTTAAAAGCAAAAGAGCTCACAGTTGACAGAAGTTGCTACTTTGACGGCTGGTTATCAAATGAGACGCACGAGGTTTGACTATCAAATCACCTTTATCTCTACACGAAGATAATTAAAAGTCGTGTTCGTGTTTTTTATGACACCTTATACTTAACGTGAACTGTGAACACTCTTCAATCTTCAATTACAGAACTTTGAGGAGTAAAAATAGCTATAATTAAGAAAAGAATCTTCCCAATAAAACTTTCAGCAATAAATATACACTCTCGTGCGGTTATTACTCGTAGCGGCAACAAAGCATTTTATATTTACTCTCTTATTAAATGCAATTCGTGTGCAGTTTGACTTTTCAATGCATACGCATCTGGCAAAATTTTTACTGAAGTAACATTGAGTGTCGTTGCATTTTTGTCTGCAACACGCGCTCGCAACAGGAGAAGTTGTAAACATAAAAGTAACAGAGATGC
>JAHZNB010007660.1:0-14221 GCA_027744295.1 Callyntrura guangdongensis | reverse complement strand
ACTGAACTGAACTGAACTGAACTGAACTGAACTGAACTGAACTGAACTGAACTGACTGAACTGAACTGAACTGACTGAACTGAACTGACTGAACTGAACTGACTGAACTGAGCTGAAGCAACTGAAATTTTCACTCACTTTCGTACTGATTTCATCCACATCATGATTATGATTACATCTACTTCTTCATCTACGTAATTTCCTCATGGCTTTGACATGACTAGTTTCATACAATATTTTGATAAAGCAAAACATAGATTGGAGTTAAAAAATGTGACGACGATCTGGACAAATGAAATCAAACCCGTCGAGAGGTTGTCCATTACATGACCCGTCCTTCGCTCAATATGCTAGACATTTTATTGCTTAGTAATGAATCTGATGAAAGGTGAATTAACAAATAGTAGTCAAAACTATACTACCACATATGTATATCCTACACGTGAAGGTCCGTCATTGTTAAATGGATTTGGATATTTAAGATGAAAAATTATAATATTTTGCCTTATCTAATAAACATCAGTTCGTTTCTTAACTGCATGCCAGTATCATAATATATGTAGCCAATAAATGTGACACAATATAACATAAAATACACTATGGTATAGTGTGACAATATTCATTAGTATTAATCCAAGTCTCTCACAAAGTAGTTTACTACATATGATTATATTATTACTAATAATGTAATATTACATTATTAGCTTTAAACGTAAGACGTAATGCACACTGAACCAACTGTTACACAAAATATTAAATATTTCCAACGGACCAAAACTTGCTGTAAGTAGAAATAATTGTCAAAAATACAGTTTACAAGGTTTTCTAACTATTTTTTTCTAATCACGAAATATCAGTATATAAATACGTTGAAAATATATCTACTATTACTTGCTAATATGCTAAACATAACATTTAGTAGTTTTGGTAAAACAGACAGGTACAAAGCGAATTTAGCATTTTAGTCCAACCGATAGTGCTGGTTGTACGAAAGAGCATCAATTGAATTTCCAATTTAGTTATTGCCGGTGTAAAAAAGACCGAGGGAGCAACACCCATCAATTCTCGAAAGATAGAATATACTTTTTGCATTAGTTTATTTATAATGATTACATATTGTAATATACAACAAAGCATTGAGCATGGGTGTGTATGTATCTGCCATCCTTATACGAGAATAATTTTAGTGCGTCAAACCAGCTCACGACAATAAATAACCAAGTACTTTAGTTATCTATCTGTATTTATTACAAATAAAATTTGATAAGAACACTAGGGTTACATATTTCCGTCTTTGACTTCCACCTACCTTTGCACTCCACAACAGAAGTTAGCCGTTACATGTAGTCACTTCTTTAATTCTGTTCTTTTGCTTTCCCTCAAGTTTCAGGTTTCTCACGCAGTGTCAGAAAAACTGTTGTTCCTCTTTTGAAGGTTCCTGATCTAGTATTCCTATGCAGGCAAACTGATCCCAATCATCACAAATGTCACATCCAATCATGGTACTACCGTTGTCGTGGCGACCACACGCAGAGCAAATCCAAATCTTATTTATTTTTTTTCCAAATAGCATAATTGTTGCAATTGTTCTACGACTGTCAAGTTATAGTCATTGTTATGGTTTCAATACCAATGATATAGAATAAAACGTGTATGTTAATGCTGTACGTACCAACTTATTATTCAGCTTGTCCTTTATTGAAGTTTCATGGGATTTAACAATGTATTTTGCGAGTACTTGTCACTAGGTACACTTTTCCGATGAGAGGAGCCCCCAAAGTAACGACTCTATAATTCTAAATTAGTTTTTCAACCTGATCACGAATCTGTAAAAACTATTCTGTAAACCCAATATGGTAAAAAGTTATGAAGGAAAATAGGTTCCCTCATTTCCATGGTTGCCTTAAAAGCGAGTGCAAGGGGCTAATGTAATTGCAGCTTTAGTCAAGAGTTTCTGTGCGTTGATTAAGTTTTTATGTGAAACATATCATCATAAGATATTAGTTTTGTCGTCGTTACTGTGGGCTATATAAATAGCCTCACAATGTCATATCCCCTTAACTGTAGATAGTGTAGCGATATTGGAGTCAAAGCGAGTAGATAGAGCTTGGCAAACTGGCCGAGGTATGAGAGCTGTGATTTCCAACACGGTCTCATAGCTTATTTGGGTAGAGTGCTAGGGCGCAATCCTAGAGGAGCAGAGTTCGATTCCCTGCTGAGCCGCACAATTTTTGGTCTGCTTCTCATTACCTCAATGGCCAACAGAAGGTCTCTATCTAGCTCACAGTATTTCTCATAAGAATACATCTCCAGACAGATTCTGCATGAGTGTACCAAATTTGGCTGCAATCGGTCAAGAAATGAAAGCGTAACTGCGAAAAACCACTTTTTTCGAGAAATGAGAAGTGACGCTATCGGGTCAAGAAATGGTCACTCATGACCCACACTTTGGCTATCGTCTTTTTGTAGGTTTGGGACATCTATACCAAATTTCAGCCATAACGGGTAAGAAATGAAGATTTTTGTGGGGTTGTCGGTTTTTCGGTTTCAGCCAAAACCGATCGGTTTCGGTTTTTTGACCGGTTTCGGTTTTGGTTATCGGTTCGGTTTCAACCTAAAACCGAAAACCGTAGGTTTTGGTTTCGGTTTTTGCTTAACATATATTGGAATTCACATTTGGATGATTAAACTTACACTTTTGCATATTTATTACTTACTGTTTGCCATTTGTTTTCGCTACCATCATCTATTTATTCTCTGTATCATACAGCAGTATTGCTAAGAATTACTGATTGTTCACACAAATGGTGAAAAAAACAAGATAAAGTTTTCGATTGGTGTTTGTATCGGTAATTGTGTTATTACTTAGCATAATTATTGTTTAAAATGGAATTAAATTTTAAATGACTCAATTGGTAAGGAGTCCGGGGATAATTTAAATGAGTTTAAAGAGGTTGCTTTACTGGAAACATCTATTTCAAAGGAGAAAAGCTGACAGGCAACGTTTAAGTGCTAATGATCATATTTTAATGTTCATGTGCCTTAAATGTTGGACGAAAAAGCATTTTTTTAATGCTTTGTATAATTTGGTAAACTCATTCTAATGATATTTTGTTAATTGTCGTAATTTAAATCAATTAAACTAATAAAAACCTCAAAAACATGCTGAGGTTATTGAAAACCGAAAAGTCGGTTTCGGTTTCGGTTTTAACTCAAAACCGAAACCGAATCACGGTTACAAACCGAACCCGAAAACCGACAACCCTAGATTATTGTGTATTAGAGTAAAAATTCCCCGGGATTGAGGGATATTAGCTTAGTCATTAAGACTTTTTTGGACAAAACTGACCCTACTGGGTCAAGGGATTGAAAATCTTTCTCCGAACCTTGACATTAATCTGCCCAGGGAGCGTCTGCAACAGAAATTGAGTTTTATATATTTAGATTAAATATTTAGAAGGCAAACTGTTTCTTCTCGTATTGATCGCAAATTTCAAGTTACGTGGTAGGTTTTCCTGTAGTTGTGACAATGGAAAGACTAGAATAAGTGGCAACTATGGTAATGTCGACTGAAGTAGACTTTTATGGGTTTACATCCTTCTTGATAAATAGTGATACAGGTATCAGTAGTTCATGATATTACGTTTCGCTCTGTCAACATAGTAAATTTTGAACGAAACCGAATTTTTAATTGCTACTGTCGCCAATTAATAGGGTTGACCAATAGCTCAAAAGATTTTAGAGATGGTGGATTGTGGTCAACTATCTCTGGCTCAACAGATAGATCACTTAAAGTTTCAAAAAATACGACACATGGGTAAAAGCTTGTACACAACTACATATTGAGTAGGTATTTTGAGCCGGGACACCTTTGTGACCCGATGTTTTAAATTTATTTATTTTGTCATAGACAAGTGGTATGTATTGTAAAAATGTTGCTCACGCAAGAATTAGCCGCTTTGCTTTTCTGTTTTGCTGTGGCATGCTGTTTTAGGTTATCATGTGTAGTTATCAACGTTAATTGCCATAAAACCCGGAAAGTGTTGGTTGTGGATACGAAAGTTCATAGGATCACTGCTGTGGTGTTGGGGCAGCTTTTTAATGAACGTTTACTGTTTCAGCTGGTTTCCAGTATTTTAAATAAAATAAAATCAGAAAAAAATAATACTTCAATTAACATATTGTAGTCCAACTTTCAAGCACATCATTTGATACTCTTGAAAACTACATGTCCATGTAGCGGATTTAATTCGCTACAATCCGCTGAAGACGGCTTGAAAAGTAGTTAAAATCGTTAGAGGATATGACTGAAAATGTGTTCCAAATACATGAAATTTTTTTTGTCAATCATGTTTGGGTGGTCATATGTTATGTCAAAGAGAAGTGTTTGGATGTCTGAATACCACATAATGAAGCTCAAGATTAGGCCTTTCTAACGTGGTATCGCGCAGGAGATTTGGATCTTACTTGGTGATATGGCGGTAGCAAAAGCTTACCCGTCCAAAAACCTGAAAACCGTCCCTATTTTACACAAACCGACGTAACTACCAAAAAGACAAATTTTTAAAAACTGAGAGGGTACATTTCCGAACAATTACTTGGCTTTCATACAAGTGTAGAATTGTTGGAAACGGTTCAGGCTGTGACGAGATATCTGACATTATGTACTCTATTACTTTGCTCGGGGCGACATACAATGAATGAATGCAATGCATGTAGTTTTTTTAACATTACGACTGATTATATTTTCCATATGAAGGACAAGCATGTTGGGTCCCTAATCAAAAATCAGTGATTTAACCATAATAAGTATTTTGTTTATAAGTATTTTGTATTTTTTTTTGTACTTCCCTTGCAATCATGTACACAATGCCATTTCGAGTTCTGTCCATCCGGTTGTCTATATATTCTGACGTCAGCATTTTTCAATGAATGTCGTTTACTGACGTTTTTGAATGGGATTGCGTACCACCACAACGCATATTACGATCGTATACTACGAGTTTAGTATTACAATCGCATAGTTTTAAGTAATAAGATGTAAGCAAGTAATACAGTGCTTTCTGCAATACTAATAAAGACGACACCACTATTGTTGCTGTGACTACTCACCAAGTACTTTGTTATAATTATGTAATAAAACCTCACTCCCATTCTCATTTCTTGTTGAGCAATTTCCTAGTTAACATCACGACCACTGACGCTTTTGCAAACTTAATTAGTTTTATTGTTATCAATAGAGGGATAAACTTGCACGTTTGTGACAGATATACTTATCATCTATATTTTACATATACATAGATTTTAGGTTCTTCTCGAGAAATGGAAACGCCACCGCCTATCGCTGTTTATTGTTTCAATCTTGTTGACTATGCCTACAAAAGCTATAAAATATTTATAAATTCGCACAAATGTCATGTTCCGAACAAAAAATGATATAGGACATTCTCTCCTTTGTCATTTGTATTTACGACCGGGGTATTCCTTTCGCATACAGTTTATACAACGACATACGTATTGGATATTCTCTCCTGACGCGAATATTTTTATAACAGTTTCATCGACTTAAATATTAGTTACGCCGAGAATTTCTTCGAAGCCAAGCAACAAACATACACAAACACAATCAACGCTACTCGTTACGTTACGAGACTGCTCGTACAACGAAATGGCTTTTAACCAATTTGGAAAGTGGTCCGACAGTGTTGGGGTATTTTGATAATCATATACTCTTAAATGAGAAAAACAAGCTTACAGTTAAGTTAATGTAAACGTAACTCTGCGATATTACTTTGTGTTGCTCAACTTTATTTATGTAAAATTGTTTTTCTACAAAATAGTCTCTCATTGGGTAATACGTTGGTAACTGACAAAAATGATGACTTTTATAAAATCGATTTTGTATAATATATTTTAAATAGAGCTTTTGTTCTTCATTTTGTTTGCTTGGGCTGTGCTTGCTAGCATTATTCTTTAGTCAAATTTTAAGCCCAAGTCTGACAACTAAAAATATTATTCATCTCTTTTTGACGGTAAATGTCTTGATGTTGTCATATGTACCTGATTATTAACTGCTGAAAGAGGACTCTAACCAGTTAATGAGATTATCTTCCTGTGTGATTAGCTGTGGGTCTGTGTACACTAAAAAATTTCAAGTGAAAATTCGGTTTCAAATTGCAACCGAACCAAAAACTGAAACCGACTTTGCAGTTTTTGTACTAAATAGTCACTGTAGCCAGCTAAATAGATCGTTAACAAATATTCAACGTTATTTAAACAAATGCAGAAATATAGATACGAAGCGAAAACACAGTACACAAGTTATTTCTTAAATTAAATTTTCCAGATTTTCTGGAAACGCCGATATGTATTAGGATTTATTAGTATTTTGGAATGGATGTCAAACAGTATTTTGTAAATATGTTGTACTGCCATTATGTTATTGTCGGAAAAACAGGTTATGTTTTTACATTTAGTCCGTTAACACATTTAGCCCGTTAAAAACCCATCATCACCAATACGGAACGTTGTGCGTTAATGTACATGAATATAACACTTACAATCCCTTAATTACTCCTAAAGTTACTAAAATATTTACATGGAGTCATCGTTTTACAAAATTATCTCAGTAACAAAAAAACTGAACTGGAATCGTGCAGTTAAATGGTTAGTTATGATAATTTGCAAAGTCTAGTTAACTATGCTGGCCAATAAGTGGCTTCAAAGTTTAGTATTTGTTTTGTCCATAACCTGATCGTCTATCGTTGCAATAGTTGTCAACTTGCGTTTTAAACACTTTTCGATTTCATTACCTATGTAGAAAATAAATGTTTTATTAAATATTTGTTTTGGGTACCTAATAGTAAATAATTTATAAACTGTTTATAATACTTCATTTGTTTAACCACTTTCAACTTTTCGTGCCACACCTGTAATATGGTAAATATTTTTTAATGGAGCAGGATAGGATAACTAACATACTTATATCATTGCTCAACTATTTCATTTGGGAAGAAAACAGAAGTGCTTATACAAGCTACATACGTCATTATAAATTCAATATATTTTAAATTACTTTATGTGGAAGGTTCTGGAAGTGTGCTCTTCGAAAACTCTACCTGTCAGACATTTTATATATAAATTTATACTTAGAAACATAATATATTTCTATGGTTAGATACAAATGAAAAACATTTTGCTTAATCTACATCGAGTTGTGAAATTTTTATTTACGGTGCAAGTTTATTTCCTATAAAACAGAAACAATATTTGTTTTGACTTGTTTTAATTTAGTTTTACATAAACGATACATCCCAGTTTTTGTTTGTCCCCTGCATTGATCACATAAAATTAAAGGTTCATGTGTCACGAGAAATAGGTATTGTTTTGTTCAATTCAGTGTGAGTCACAGTTAAAAACATGAAAATCATATTGACGATATTGTGCAGTTACTTTTTGGTGATTGACTTGATTAGTTGCGTTATTCTTGGAAAGCTGCCAGTTCATTTTAATTCTGGATGTCTTATAAACATTGTACTTCCTGTGCAAAGGAAACACCTTGAAAATAGCATAGGCCGTAGCAATGAAGTGTTTGAGTGGAACTTGGATTCCAATTTAAATACGTTCACCATTCATCGAGTAAACAGACTGTCTCTCAAATTGGATGACCAGAATGCTTATGTTGAACAACAACAAAATTATTCTTTGCACGACGGGTATTTTAGATTTGCTGACAAAAAGTTTGATTCTTGCGCATTGTTTATCATTTATACAAAGACATTTGCCGAAACAAATAAGGCAATTGTTCAATCCGGATTTGCGACGTCATATTTTGTGCTCTTTTTTATTCATATTGACAACTCCTCTTTGCCAATGATAACAAGATTTTCCCAGCTTTCCAAACAGCCAATATCAAAAGACGCACCATTTCATGCAGGACTGATATTTTTTAACGATTTTCTTAGAGAAGTTGCTTTGTACTGTTACTTTTGTAAAAACCAGCAATATCACTTTTTCTCTATTCCGAAAAACCTATTCCAGTTGGCAACACTGCACTTCATTTTAAATAACGATCTCAATTCAAAAGGATACGGCGAGACACTATTCTTACCTTGGGAATACTATTTAAGATACAAAACCGCACAAAGTTGTTTTAACCAAGAAACCACAAATTATGATTTGGTACGAATTTGTCGATTTGGATCATATACCTTATACTTCTTGTCAATATTTCGAATTAAGTTAAATTTCACAATTGGGTTTCAAGGACGAATACACAATTCCTCCTGGTTCCTACAATTTAGTGATCAATATGACAGAGTTACACCGAATGCATATTTGATTCTAAACAGTCGCGGGCAATATTTAAATATGCAAATAGAGCACTTTAACCATTTTGCGTTAATATGTTTTCACGAGAACAATGTGTCTAATTTTGATGTTTCGCTTGTCACAGCCACAAGTTTATTAGTGTGGGTGGTGTTAGTTATCGTTGGTCTAACCTTTTCATTTGTGTACAAAAACATTGTGAAAGGACTGGACATTCTGTGGCTTTATTTTGGTGTCTCATGTAGACAAAAACATCCGCGTTCTATTTTATTCTTTCTATTGATTCCGCTTTTGATATTGTCTACTGCATATGAGAGTCAGATTTCATCTAACCTGTTAGCGTTGGGTAAGTTTCCCAATGTGCTGGAGGCTTTAAAAATAGGACACAAACAAAAAATGCTTGTAATTGGTTCACAAAAGGATTTTGGAATGAATTTATTTTCAGATAGTATGGATATTGTCTTACAAGCTCTTGTGGCTCTTACACAATACTATAGGCCAGAGACCCTTAAATGCAAAGATAAAACTGGTAAAGGCTGCGATGAAATTTTTGCAGGAGGATTAAGAATGCCTGCAGATACATCAGTTTCAGAGTATGCCAAAATACTTGCAGATAATAAGTATGTGTTGTTAGTTGATAAATCTAAAACAAGTCATTATGGAACAATTCACAAGCTGCTTAGCAGTAATTATTGGCTTATTAACAACACATATTACTGTGTAAGGTCGCGCATGACCACAAACCCTATAGATTTAACTTCAGATATCTATGAAAGTTGGTTGCTTGGTTATCTGTCGGAAAAAATTAAAATTGGGTTCGCACTTACAGAGCAGTTAGGATTATACGTACAATATACTAATATATGGCAAATGACAGTCAACAAAAATTTAAAAACCACTAACAACGAAATCCCTTTGAAAAGATCTCAGATGGATTATAGGATTCCATCGCCAATACCTTTTTGGTCAACATTAGGAGTAAGCTTTATTCTGTTAACGTCATTTGAAGTTTTTCCTGTGGGTTTAAAATATGTTTTGCCTTACACTGTTGAAATGGCACACAAGTTTGCAATATTGATCGCATCTTGTCGTCCAGCATGGTCAAAATTTAAAATAATTATGGGAATTAAAATTATATTTTCTAGAAATTAGTTGTATACAATATTATCCTGTAACAGCGCTTAATGCACGTGTCAAAGTTGAGTTGTATTATCTTTGAAAGTAACAATCACTCATTAGTTGCACACATTTTATTGTCCAGCAATTGTCAAGAAATATTTCTATTGAGAAAGTGAAACACTAATTGCAACTACATAAATAACTAATTTAGCAATTAAGTAAAGGTCAGTTTCACATTTAAATTTACCTTGTTGTATGTAATGTCGACAGTTGTTTCATCTGAAGTGGCTACCTAGAGTGACTAACACACTTAATCCACTGTCGAGTTTTAATAATCATAAAATATTATTTAGCGTGTACAACACATGTTAGCACCTTAATATTAACTAAAAATTTAAATTTATTTTAAATGACTAATTTTAACTCACCAACATGTACTAATTACACTATTAAAGTTAAATAAAGTAAAATTGAAAGAAAATCCACCATAAAGCAAATATGATTCATTAAACGATATGCATTACATAAGTTCTTACAACGAACAGAAAGTTCATGCTGACGTTCGTTACGTACATTTTATGTTTACATGAAGATATTTATTAAAGTCAATTACAGCATGTCTAAAAATAGTATTCACCAATATAAAAGATGGTAAACAACTTTTGTTAAAAAAAACTTATCGACTGTTTGTATGGTTTGCTAGCAAAACTATAAATCGGAAGGACTAACGCAGCATAGAAAATGTTCTCGAACGAAGTTAGTGTGCAACTTCAACTGCAGAAGCCGTAAAATTAGTGAAAACCTGTAACAATGAAACTAGAATTGAAGGCTCTGATATTAAACGATAAATTTTTTGTTATCCCAAATAACGTCTAGATTCCCAAAAACCGATGAAAAAATCGTTAAACATAGCATTTGTGTTTGAATGTATGACATATGCGGAGATTAATGTCAAAAATATATTATTGCAATGCCAAAATCTAATTTACGTCACTTGTGTAGTTGGAGATAACTAATAATCCATGTTGCTGTAACCTTTACTGGCAAGCACGTAACTTTATGGATTGAACAACCTCTGCTATATTGCGTTACTGCTTTTGTTTAACAAATTCATTTATTTTTGTTGTACAATTTACAAATCTGAAATAATACTTGTGCGTTAACCGACAATTATTGCATAATATGTAACAGGACAGTACGATACTAACAGGCACCTGCCGATGATAGATAACAGTGGATAAGATTATCCAGGCCGGACCGATTAAGACCAATAAGGGGCCGTACCGTACAACTTGTCAACAAATATTTTTTAAATGTAGATGTTACACGGGATTATTTACTGGAATCATAAATTTTATTGTAAATATTTTTTTAAGTTGTTTAGGATATTCGATGGCCGACGTTTCCTGCATCAATGTCAATATCGAATTGATCAAAACTAAAACCACCAGTACTGTAGTTTTACATTCACTGGCCATGAAATCAAGCTGGGCAAAGGGCAGATGCTTTGGACATCCACAAAGATTTCCCATTCGGAAAACTCGAGGGAAGAAACTAGAACGGTTTAGATCAAATCAAGATACTTCAGGATAGAATGAAACGTACAAAGATAAATTTCGCAAAAAATTTTTGACCTATTTACGTGTAGGCTAAATTTTGAGTTAGATAGGTCCAAAAAGGCTTTGTATTCTTCGAAAGTTTTTCAATGTCAATATTTTATCGATTCCAGGATTTCGCTTCGTGCGGATAAGGCAACAGCATTACGTCCATCAATATCACACACTGTGGGATCAGCCCAAGTATCCACTAAGCACTTACGACATTCCAACGCTTCTGGTTTTTGTACTGCAGTTAGAAACATTGTGTTCCCATTCGAGTCGGTCGCATTCACTTCCTCTCCAGAAATTTTCAATATCTTGTCAATCGTTTTGGGATCTGGTAGTACATTTTCCGATATTAACCACAAGTGAAGTGGTGTTCGGTCTTGCTTATCTCTCATCCCTGAAAGCGCTGTGCCTTCCGGTAGCGAAATCAGGTATTCGATACTCTGTAAAAGAGCGGCATTGTCATCTCTCTTTAGAATTAGAAGTGCATGAGCAATGTTGTTGCCATTAAAGTTAACCGCCAACACATCGGCCCCTTGATCAATGAAATACTTTATTACATCTGGAATTTTTCTAGTACATGCGTCCCCATTTTGCTACTGCTCTAAGAAGCATGGTGTTTTCGTTATCAGACTCGAGCCACATGTGTATCTGTAGTAGTAAATCACCTTGTATACTTTTCATTTTAAAAAGGGCGAAACATTGCGGAAGTGAAATGATTTCACTGAAATCAGATACCGGATATTCTCTTTGAGAATGGTTTCATTTCGTTTTTTGCTTATTAGCAGATGGACGAGGCTACTTTCCTCGTTATTAGTTGCGTGAATGTTTGCACCTTTTGCGATAAGAAACTTGACCTCGTCCACCTTTTGAAAACATACGGCCAAATGAAGTGGTGTATAACCTTTCAGATTAGGTTGATCAATTGAATCGCCAACAGATACAAGATAATTTGCAGATTCCAGGGCTCCGCACCCTCCCGTAGGATGAAGAGCGTTTCGTCCTTGTTTGTTGGTACTGTATGATTTGCCTTATTTATTGTATGATTTTGTTGCCATAAAAGTTGACTGCCAAGACATCTGCTCCTAGCTTAATGAAATACTTGATTACATTTTGTATTTTTCTACTACATGCGTCCCCTTTTGCTACTGCTCCAAGCAGCATAGTGTTTTATTTGCTGTCAATCGAATTTACATCTACTTGGGAAACTTTAAGTATCATCGCCATTGTTTCTGGATCAGTCAAAGAGTTTTCATTATCAGACTCGAGCCACATGTAGGTAGACACCATGTGCTTCTAACGCAGAATGTGATAACTTTTCCACACGAAAATGTACTTGTGATAGTGATGCAATGTTCTACGAAAGGTTAAACGACTTTTGCTTCATAAAATAAGGTAGATACTGCAATGAAGATTTGAACTCGCCCATGAAATTAAAAACGTATCTACCAGATCTGATGTGTCGTAATATGTAGTACATGTACCTGCCCGTACAAAGATCACCAGGTGTACAACGAGACTTCTGATAGGTGTAATAACTACACTGCTGGAATTTACAATAACACAGATGACTGCGAGGATCATCACGCCGAATGTGTTCAAAAAAGCCAGCAGGAAACCTTACAATGTCGGTGCAACACAGGTTACGTTGAAATGTGACAACGTAGTGAAATTGAGTTTGGAGGTAATTGCAGCCAAGGACCGGGTGACAGAAATGATTCCTTGGTGCCTTTGGAATGTAGTTCCATAGGAATCTGTGAGTGTGCCAAATTACAGACATACGTCGCAGAAAAACGAGAATGTAAAGGACTGGTCGGAGCAAAATGTACCATAAGTGAGGACAAAAACACTAGTTTTTGTACTCCGGAAGCGACTTGCCGACAAACTCGGGGACTCGACAAGAATGCTGGAATATGTATCTGTGAGTCAGCCATGAAAATCGTGCTGGACAATCGAGCATGTACACTTAAAGAATAAATTGTACCATTGAATTTTTTTCTGGTAAAACCTTTTTAGATTGGTCATTTATATTAATATCCGAAATAATAGTGTACGTCTTTTTCCATACGTATTGAGATAAATGCAAAATATGTGGAAGGCGATATCCGTACCCTACAAGTCGCTGTTAATATTTCATTCCACATGAGCATATCGTCGTGCACACAATAGTTTTCTGTGTAGCAGTGTCTTTGGTGGAAGGTATTGTAAATTATTTGCTGAAATTAGTTTTAATATATTGTTTATTTAATTTTCCGACTGGGAATTACGTTTATTAGTAATGGTGAAGGCCAAAGTGAAAGTGACAGTAAATGCATACAATTACAAGAGTTTAGAATCTTTTCTAAACTGATCAGCAATTGTTCAGTTAACTAAAAATGCTAAGAAACATTACCTTATATAAATAAAGCTACGAAACAGGGCAGGGGGTGAGTGGTCAAATCCCCGCTGAGCTCCTCATGTGAATATGTCGTATCAAAATCCCGTCTGAAATTTGTTGTAATATTAAGAAATTATTATTTAGTTCAATAAAAAATATTTATAAATAAACAATCAGTTTTTTTTCAAATTTGGTTCAACACTTTGTTCATATGGTGTGTTTGTATTGTGTACTTTGTCTTTCTCTTTCTTTGTGTGTTTTTCTTTCGTGTTTTTAATTTATTTAATTTGAAAAACCATTTACAACAATAAAATTGACTGATGACCAATGCTGAACATTTGTGTTCGGACGAACATCGTCTTCGAAAAGTAGCCGAACCTTACCCGAACCCGAACCGTACATTGTAATGTTCGGGTACGGTTCGCTTCTACCAGGTATCATGTTCGGGAACGGTCCGTGTTCGGCAAAATCTGGTTTGAATATGTTCGATGTGCTGTTCGTGTTCGGCAAGCTATCAAAGCCGAACATACAATTTTATTCTTGCCATTTGTTTGCTATGTTTTTATGTGGTTTAGTGTTGTTCTGTTCTTGTTCTTCATGTTAAAAGGTCCTTGCAAACAATGTACACACAAAAAGACTGGTACATGCTACTGCCATAAATATAACATAAGCTTGTTTATTTCTACATCATTATTCACTACTTTTCAATAGTTCAATTTTTATAGTTACGTACCAGCTCGTTTTATCAGTAACCTACAAAGTTCATTTTATGAGGCTATCAGCTATAAGCATT
>JAHZNB010007659.1:0-15298 GCA_027744295.1 Callyntrura guangdongensis | reverse complement strand
GATTGGGAAGCGAGACAGGATTAGAGTTGAAAGTGTTTTCTCTATTTTCAATGATTTCAAACTATTTTTGCTACCTGCCTGTATATATTATATAGGTAGGTTGCACAAAAACACAAATGTCTGTGGCTACGACATTTATGAAATATAAAAGGGATTTTCCAGGAAAATGTTGATAACATCACCATCACTGTCTATCCGTTGGCTGCAAGGCGGTATCTACAACCACATGAAAATCAGCAACCAACGTTAAAATACGTCAAATGCACATAACTATTTAATGTGTGTTGTAGGTAAATAGTTTGCATTATAACAAACTTAGCTACAAACCGAGTGGAGCATATATAGAGATACATTCATTTAGCATGATTTTCTCCCTCCTGAACTCTCTATCTTCATTTCTCTCTCTCTCTCTCTCTCTCATGAATGTGAATCCCATGATGCTGTTAGGTAGGCAACGTAAAAGGTAGCGGGAGAGAGAACATTTTTTATATTAAAAATATCTGACAGGCAATAGGCAAGCCTGAGAAACTTGAGCCGGCGTCAGTAGCACTAGCTAAAAACTGAAAATAATATAAAACTTTTGATATATCGTCGTATGTTGGTATGCTTGTGAGGTGGACGTGTACATTATAGTATATAAAACGGACGGCTGACTGACTGACGACGATAGAAAAGGTTGCTTTTATGCCATTACAATTCCATTTTCCTTGAGCTCTTTTTCCACTCTCTCTCCCACTCTCTCTCTCTTGTTGTTAGCTAACACAACAGCAGCAGCAGAGAGGAAGCAGCAGTAAAGGTGGTGTTGTAACAGTAGTGACAAGGAAAAAACGTGGAATAGAAAAGCCCATCGTGTGTGCATGTGAAATGGTTAAAATGTATATAAAGTACACGATGGTTTTATTTCTTGTCGTTCCGTTTTTCTCTCCCTTTCATTCTCTCTGCTTATACGTCTACTACGGCTCCTTTCTTTAGCCACTTTTACCAACTCGTACGATACCATTATCGATCTTACGGCCTTTCGAAAGAAGCAGCAGTAACAGCAACAACCAACACAAACATGGTAGTGCCAGCAGAACACGAACATTTTTACCTTCTCCAGCAGTGAAGTAGTGCAAAGAAGATATCTGTTTCGCTGGAAAATGCTCGAGTTCCCCTTCCTTTCCTTTCTCCTGCCACACTATGCTACATTATAGATAGAGCTGGAGAAAAAACTTGTGCAAGCAAGCAAGCCAAAGGGGAAGTTTCCATCCGCGAATGGTTGCCATATACCAGGCAGACATACAGGGAAAATAAAGGGAGACAGAAAGCGAGAGAGAGAGAGAGAGAAAGAGAGTAAGCCTGAGACAATCAGCAGAAAAAAGTGGATATTATTCCTTAGCACACACACAAGCACTACTCCCTTTTATTATTATGGAATCTAGAGGAAAAGGCTCAGCAGAGAGAACGGGCGAGCGAGCATCGAAAAGCAGCCTAGCTAGTGCATGTGGTAGTAGTGGTGTGAGTAGAAAGAGAAAAGGAGAACTGGAATTCGACCTCGCTTCTCCTTTCCTTTCTTCTCTCCAACAAACACAACTCACTCCACCGTCATCAATATTACTAACGTTGACGGAGGTGGAGGTGGTGTGGTATGGTTTACTTGGTATATCGTGTGGTGATGCTAGTCGTCGTTGTACGTAATATGAAAGTAGTATGGTTTTCTCTCTCGATTTTGCTGCTGCTGCTGCTATTGCCATTAGAACAGTTTTGGTTCAAGTAATATTTCCCAACAACAAAAGTCCTTGCATGCTTGGCATGACACGGCAGCTGCTCCTCACCAAAAACTCCACATGAACATTTTCCAAGAGATAACGCATACACATCTCTCGACTTTCTCTCTCCATCTTTCTCCCTCGTCTTCCTCTATATTTAGCTGACGGCAAAGAAAACTCGGGTCTTTGGTAGGACGTTGAAAACAACCAAGGATAAAATAACATCAGGCTTCTCTTTTTTCTCTCTCTCTCTCTCTCTCTCTCACTCCCTCCTTGTCTACTCTGGAGACTACTGATGGTTTTTGCCGTTGCTTATATCACGAATAATACAACAACTCCTACTCGTCGTATCTGTTTTCCTTATGCAGACACACAGCATGCTATACTGCGTTTTCTGTGCTTCAATTCATAGATGAAAATGGATGAAGGAGAATGAAAAGACAGAAAAGGGAAGGGAGACAGGGATGGAGAGAACGAGCACGTCCATAATATTCCACCACTGCTGCTGCTGATGGTGCTAGAGACAAGAATAGAGAATGCTGTTCTATACCAGAGTCTAGAACGACGACAACGAGACCAGCCCAAAGAAACCTGCATTATAACATAACTTTTGAACATCACGTACTTTCCAAACGGAACATGTACAAAAGACGCTGCTCTCCGTCATCGGTATAGTAGATTGCTGCGCTGCTGCTGCTACAATGCTCCAAGCTTCTCCTCGTCGATGCTGTATGATTTTTGTGAAATGAAGCAACCAAGCAAAATAGCTACTAACACTAGACATTTTCCTCTCGTAGTTGTTATTCCCACAACTATTCTCTCTTTTTTCTCCCTCGCTCTCTCTTCTCTCTGTATCTCTGTCCTGAAAAAAGTTCGCTACTACAACACAGCTAAAGCTCTAAAAACGAAAGAGCTTGCATTTAGAGAAGGAAAAGGGGAAAAAATGAACGTTCTTTTCTCCTTGTTGTCAGCCAAAAGTCTGGCCCTTTTTTCAGCAGCAGCAAGGCAGAAAATAAAACACAGCAAAAATGGATGGCAAGTTAGAGACACGGAGAAAGAGAGAAACAGCTTATTTGTCTCCGAATTCAGTCACTACTACCAGAACACAGAGTACCACACTTCCTTTTTGTAACTGTCTTTTTGCCTAAGTATATCATCATCATCTCGAGTAAAAAATGTGTATTCTGAAAAGTTTTTTTATTTCGCTGCTGACATCGTATACCTTGTAACGGTGTACAAAACTTTCTCTGTAGTCGCCGTAAAATGTCACATATAGCCGAACATTGATACTTTTTGAAAACCCGTCATATACGCATCACAAAGGAAACTGCCACTACTCTCGTCTTGCTTCTTTTAGTTTTCTTTCACGAAACGAAAAGCAAAACTCTGTTTATTTTCTCGGAAAGAACGCAAGAAGCGTAGTAAATACCAAAAACGAAATCCGGATCACTGTTTCTTCTCGTTAAATGAAATGAAATGTCCTTCCAGCTCCTTTTGCATTCTTTCCCCCAGTCTCTCTCGGTCCGGAAAGAGGTTATTCATGAAAGCAGAGATCTTATTATGCCTGGAGGAAAAACATGTTCATCTCAAATCTCCCCTATATTTCCTTTCATTTAAATTGATATGAATAGAGAAATGTCAAACCGTCCTTCACGATGTTTTGCTCTAGCTCTCCAAAATCTGGGAAACAATTAGACCGTTATATGCAAAGACCGGATAAATTCTGGCTCCTCTCAATAAACTCTTCTCGTTTGCCATCATCTTCACATGTCCTCCGTTCTTCTGCACGACTACAACTTGATGGCTTCCTTTTTGAATGACAATATATCGTTTAATGCTGTGCGCATGCAAAAGCAAGAGCGTACTCTTTCTTTCGCCTTTTCTCTCTCTCTCTCTCTCTCTCTCTCTCCTGCTACTACTACTCACTTTTATCATGGTGAGCTTCGAGATCTAAGTACGCACAAAGAAAAGGAACGCTGATGATGACGATGATGATGATAATAAAAAAAAAGGGTTTCAAGGAGACACAACACCGGCAAATTCCCACGTGTCTCCATGTCTCATATGTACAAGCAGTTACATATTATTATTCCTTTTCTTTCCATTCTATACACATGTCGTATAGGTAGGTATTATATCTATTTCCATTTTGTATTTTGTATAAAGTCCCTTTTCTACCGTTCATGTTTCACAGATACCTATACGCGTACGCTCTTTTTAATAGCAACTTTGAAATAAAAGCAGCACATGGGTTAAAGAATGAAGCACATATGTACATACATATTCATAGAGACACTCTTACTTAATATGTATAATATGGATTCAGTGGTGCATTTTTATAGTTTTTCTTGCTCAGAACACACATGTGCTTTTCGAGAAACTGCTGCTGCTGGAAGGATGAGACCAGGAAGCTGTTTCATTTTATATTCTATGTATATATTGGCAAACCAGACGACGACAACGTGGACTGACGACTATATCTAGTTTGGAATGCATTCAAACAAAAAAAGTATAAGCATGAAAATAATGTGATAACGATGGCCATCGTGCAGCAATGATAATACCCCAGTTTTTTTTAGCAAACTCCCAATCCAGTTGTTCGTGCTCGGGTTCATTTGCTTGGCATGTGAAAGAGGCACAAAATACGTAAATGCCAAAGACTGATAAGGATTTTGATGACTTTGTGTTCTTGTTTTGGATGACTTGTAAGTAGTAGATGATTATCCCGATAAAAATCACATGTTGACAGGGCGGTAATTTGTTTTTCATTTTATACATTTTAAATCCCGCCCATGTGTAGTAACATTTTTTTATTATTTTTTGGAAGGTAAGTACCTAGTAGAGAGTAGAACGAAGAGACATGCTACATTTGTAACTCCTTTAATTTGCCAAGGCTGTTTATACATAGATTATGCAATAATCATTATTCCTGTCATTTTATCATTCATTGACATCCTGCATGTGTTTTTGTAGTGTGTACGTTCTTCAAAAGTTCATTCATTTTCAATGCCAAGAACATGTAAACAAAAATGTGTCACTCGGTGATGGTGTGTAGAGAGAGAGAGAGAGAGAGAACACGGCGCGCGAGAAAAAAATAGTTGACGTACTATATTATGCTTAATTATATACGCTTGTTGATACTTCTTGCCCACTTTTTTGACAAGTGATCAAGTCAAGTGTACGGCGCCGACTATAATATACGACGTGTATTGTACATCACATTTCGTCTCATTGATAAAATTACCCCTGAACTGGTAGAGAAGGAAGGAAATGTCTATGGTGTGTGTGTGTTGTGGTGTGAGTAAATAAGAGTTTTTTTGTACGCGTAGTAAAAAAGTTATTTAGAGATAGATATATGCATTCATGCATTTTGGCGTACATGATTTGTATTTCTTGTGTGATCATGACCATGCGTTACTCCTACTTTAAAAGACTGGTCCTATATGAACTGCCAACCAACCATATCACACACATTACACACACTATATAGCATACCGTAACAACTTGAATGACTAGAGTTTTTATGGGTGTAAAATAGAGGAGTGCAACAAACTACTACTACTACGACGACGACGACGATTAAAAGAGTACAAAAAAACTCCTTTCCATCACCACACCGCATAGTACTACTTATTATATGACACGCACATTTCCCACTAATCGTGATTCAATATCATCCTCGCTCACAAAAACTTTCCTCTTTGATGCATACCAAGGTATGCCTCAAGTTCTACTACTACACGGCGACAACCTTGTAAATAAACATGCTCACAAATTAAAATTCCAAAGAGTGTCGTGTTTTGCCATTTCCCATTTTCTCCACCTCTGTTGTAACCCCACCGCTGCTACTACTACTACTACTAAAAAACCCGTAGTTCGGCTACTATAATGGTGCTGGCCCGTGTCGCTCATGCAATATAACAGCTAGCGATAAGAATTTCATGTTGTTTGGAATAAAGAAAAAGGACGGCAGTGCAATATGTGATTAAAATCATCTGGAGTGGAATGGGCTTATTGGCAAAAGTTTGAAATTTTCAGTCCCGACCATAGACACGCACGGGTTATGTTGAGCTGTTGTGTGTCTGTTTGGTGTTTGTAGTATTTGAGGAAAGTAGAGAACATTAAAACCGTAGACTTTTTAGGTGTCCCCTTTTGTGAGACATGGTTTATATGGTGTTGGTATTAGAAAGAGCGACAAAGAGAGCGTAAATGGATTATAGGGCGCGGGTAAATTGTGTAAATAAATTGTACAGGAGGGCATGAAAATGAAATGTGCACACAATACCCCTCTCACAGTTGGGCACACACACGACGAAAAACGACAATAAAGACATAATACGATCATGTTGATGTTGATAATGATGGTGATCATGTTATTAGTCATTTTCATTTCAGTCAGGAAGACTTCTTCTTCTCGTTTGCACCCATAATATGTTCATTTTGGGTGAAATGTGTTTTGTCCGCGTGGTACGACGACAACGATGATGATGGTGAAGCAGCAGAATCTCGTTCAGTTTGTGAGTGTTCCTTGTCTTCTTTTTCTTGGTCAGGAACCAAAGCCTTTACTCTCACCAGAGAGTGGCTCCTCTCGACTTACCACTACTACAACAGACGCATACACAAGGCATGCATATAGTAATGGAAAAGGAAAATAGGGGAGAAAGGGGAATTTATTAGTGTCTCACCACCACTATTTTTGTATATATTTCTATATGATGCTGCTGGTGTGTGAGAGTTCCATATAGTATAAAAGTGTAATTTTATACAGAGAAAGATGTATATCTTGGCGATAAAGTGTTGGAAAACAGCTGAGATCAAGTCAACTTTTGCAAAAAGGAATGCATTTTGTATGTATGTATGTATGTTTAACTTGTTACTGCTACTTCGTAAACACACAACCGCAAAAACTACTTTTAGACTTTTATACACACACTCTCCCTTTCTCTCGCTCAAAACATATTATTATGCTTCCATGTTACGTCCGTGTGTCGGTGTACAAGAGACGGTGCATTATCCACATCCTATGTACCACCACTGTACGAGCGAACGTGTGATGCAAAATAATAAAAGTCAAAAGAACAGAAAAGAGGAAATGGGAGAAGAGGAACAGCAGAGAGCAGGGAAACCACGAGGTTCACATCTTGATAATGATCACATCATCATCATCATCAGTAGCGGCAGCAGCAGCAGACTCGGCATTACTACCATCATCATCATCACCAATCCTTTTTCCATTCCATTATTATTATTATTATATCCCATTTTGTTTAACCACTACTACCGCACCACGACACGGACGACTAAGACTCGACTGGTCACTCACTCATTGTTAGTCCATCATAATCACATCAAACAACAACAACAGCAGCAGAAACAGCAACCTTGTTTGTTATGCATCATCTCTGGGCCTTTTCCATTTTCATTCACTAATGCTGTCGTGTATAACCCATTGTATTATATTATTATGTAATTAATGCACACACTGACTTTTGATTAAGATTCATGTCGTGATAATGCGCGTACATACACTTGGAACTTTGAGCTACGACCATTATCAGCCAATAACAAAAAAATTTATACGAGGATGTTGATCGTGATAATAATAATTCTCGCTTTTCATTCTATCAGCCAAGTCAGCTATCATCATCATTGCCATCATCTTCATACTACTAGGTAGTTATAGCCCGTCATAATAGTGATATAACATCAACCAATTCATTCATTCATTTCCATTTTCATTGGTCTTGTTGTCTCTGTGCACACACACACATTATGTAATGTATTTTACTGACATTTTCGTTGATACTTACTGCTAGACTTGTGAGTGCAACAACGACCACGACGACAAGCACAACAGAACACAAACATCATCATCATCATGCATCATCGTCATCATCATCATCATTCATTAGATTAAAAAGCACGAAAGCATCGCAAACACAATACGATTGTGTAAGGCAAGGCAGAAGAGAAAAAATAATGACTGTAATATGCCATGGTATAATAATAACTGTAATATAATGAAAACAAGTTCATGTTTTGATGATGGTGATGATGATGATTATGATTGGAGTTCACAACGAAATGGATGTGTGTGTGTGTGTGTCTACTAGTATAAAAAAATATGAAGGCAGAAAGACAACGTAAAGTATACACTTTGGGAGTTAAAACTACATGCTTCCACAATATTGAATATAAGTTTGTTTAAACGAGAATAAATATGCATGAAATGAAACGAAGGTCGAATTGCCGGCAATTTTTTGGCATTGCCCTTCTTAAAAAAGTGATGTTGTTGGTGATGATGATGATGATGACGATGATGCCACCACCTTGTTTGCTCCAAACAGACGTGAATACTTACCATCACCATTATAGACACACACACATATGCATATAATTTGTAGCTGTTGTTGTGAGGAGTAATATAACACTCAAATTGCTACGTTGAATTGGCAGTCGTATTTGAGCGTAAACTCAAATCAACTGACAGATGAATTATTAATTATGCAACATGTTTCTTTCCCGCAAAAAAGGTATAAAACATTAGCAGTTACTATTTGCTTTCTATAAATTGCTTACTACCTTGGTGTGTATGCATGCATACTTTTGCTGTCTGTGTAACTGTGTGTGTGTTAACTGTTAACTTGTGAGCACATGTATCATTCATTTCCATACAGTTTGTTCATTTAACATCATTTCACAGGAAGCACTTAATGTTTTTTATGTATCCATCATGCTATATAATATTATGCAGTGTTTATTATGCATTATCTTTTTGCCTACCTTGTACTAGGTCAGGACTCGGCAGTTTCTCTCAATCAAGCAATTAAGCTGGCAAGTGAACAAACAGTAGCAGCAGACGAGTGAGCATAAGAAGGTAGAGGCTAATGGCTGCTAATAATAGGATTTAAAAAGGGGCACGATTTTAATTAATTTGCTGTGTATTAATTTCCCTAGAGTGGTGTTCACCTCCATTCCCTCACAAAAGACCAGAGAATAAAAAGGATAATAATATATTGTATACGGAGATATTGTATACATCTTGATATGGTATCGATATCAGCCACTGTAATAAAGCTTGAATGTGTAGGCACACGACGGCACAGGATATTATTACTTGTGCGATTTCGTACAAAAACGCTTTGTTTTCGTTCAAAAGCCCGTTGTTGTTGTTGGTGTTACATTGCTGTCTTGAGAGGGTTCAGAAGTGAGAGAGAAAGAAAGGTAGGAATTATGTATATAATACGTGGATAAAAAAGTAAACATGCTCAACGGCACCGGTGGGAGTTGAAGTTAAAAAGAGGGAAAAACTTTCCTTGACTTAAGGTAGTAGTGCAATTAGCGTGTTTCTCATGTGTGTCATATTTCCCAATTATGCACTTGGCAATGCAAAACACGCTGCTTTACAGCTACGCTTTTGCACCATATATGTATTCTTGTGAAAATTATGACATCATCCAAAAATCATAATAATCATTACAGCTATTAACTTGAAAACAAAACAAACATGAATTCATTCAAGAAAAAAATTTATGTTCGTTACTGTCTAGTCTATCAGATTTTACGAGAACACCTGATGCATGTCGTGGGACCTGGTTGGTGGTGAGCCTGCCTGCGATTGACAATGTATAAAGAATAATTGGTGATTCAGTAGTGTTTATCCAAATTTCTGGGAATTATGAAGCATGTACCGGCAACGGCAAGTTACGAACGAGTAGTAGTAGTACTATTTGGGCTCTCTTCTGAGTCAGTGGTGGTGAGACTTTTATAGCATCACTCAAGCTTTGCCTCCAGTTTCACTTTCAGTAACACACACAAACATTTTTCCCTTTTTTACTGGTAATCACCACGACACGTACCATAGAGAGCGGACTAGTGGACCCATATTTTTGTTTGGGTCTAGCCACAGGGTTGTAATAATAATGACACAAAATCGTCAATGAAGAAATAAATGAATGGAACAAAACGATAATATATCCACACAATAAAAAATAAATATTTAGGATCAGTACCACGATGGTAATGATGATGACGGTATTTCTCAGTCACCAGCAGTCATTCCCCATTCACTATCATACGGCATAACAAAAGCAAAATCACGGCTGTCGTTGTCGAACCATCCTTAGTTCTCTCTCTCTCTCTCTCTCTCTGAGCTTACAAAGCAGAGAGCAACAACAAAACAAAAAAAAGAACTCAATCAGCATCCATCTCTCTCTCCCCTTTTTTTCTTTCCAAATTCCACATGGTCCTTTCTTCCTCCTTTTTCCACTTCCCATGCACAATTGAAAAAAGAGTCGCTGCTCGTTTCTTCTCGTGTGTGTAGATGTGTGCTTTTATAATAATATGTTTACTTTTATAGGTATGTGCATTTTATATGCCTTCTAGTTATATGATTATGCACACACTTTTAGTTATATCGGATGTCTTGTTATTGCACATCAGTCAGATGATCTCTGTCGCTGTCTCTCTCTCTCTCTTCTTTTTTCCTTGTTTCTCTCTCTGATTTTACTACCACTATAACATGCTTGCCATTGCCAGTGAATGAATAAGAAAAAAAAGACATTTTAGAGAGAAGAACAACAAGACAGACACCGGCTCATCCTTTACAAAGCCCATTACATCGTTGTCGATGTATGTATTTATAGCTACGTATAACCGTATAATATATGGGCTGCTTCGCGTAACATAAAATGTAAAGTTATATGCATTATGCATTATAGTCTACGCAGTTCACTTCCCTCCAAATTTCTTTGACATTTTCATTAAGACCACACCACCGCATCGCACACACACACGAATGCACATTACTTCTTATTTTTCGCAAACATGAAAGCAATGGCAATTATTGATGAACTAATTGGTGTGTGCCCCAACGCAAGTTGTGGGCATGAAGACACCCCCAAAAATTCCAATTTTCTACTAAATGAATACAGCTTTGTTGGTCTCTGGGTTTAAATTGTTTTGTGGATAGGTGACTACGGTAAAGTATGTAAATTGATTTTGTAGATCGTTTGAACCGTTTTGTTTACATTTGCAATGTGCATGTGAGAGAGGTGAGTCATGTAAAAAAGGTTATGTATAGGCATAAATTAGTATTTGAGTATATGTATATGAGAGATAAATATGGTGCACCATGTGACATGCTAATCTTTTATAACCTGAAACGAAGAGAGTGAGATTGATAACAAAGTGATTCCCACGCGACATTACACGACGAAATAAACGACGAGGAGTACGTCGACTCAATAATAACAATAGTTCGTGATGATGATGATGTTGATCATCAGCAGGAGAAGGAGAAGGATACTCGCAGATTTTTTACGATGACATTTTTGACAAGTGGGAAAAATGTTGGGAAGGGTACCTACCTGTCTATACATGGCTTGCTGTTGCTGAAATGCAGGTGGTGGTGGATGTCCATACGAGTTAACCGGGGGTCTTTGGTTGGATGCCGGAGGTGGCCATCCTTGTGGTCCGGCAGGGTAGTCAGACTTACTGTGAGGAGGCATGTTGTACGAATTGTGCTCATAGCCGCTGGGTGGAGGAGGGTACCGATGTGGTGATCCATGACCAGGCATCGAAGGGGGTGCAGCTCCAGGAGGAGCCCCGGTAGCACCAGCACCGCCAGCGTTGCCTCCAGCGCCACCACCAGCCCCTCCAGGTTGTAGCAGTGAATTCAGCGTGGGCGTTGGCCCACTCTGCTGCGATATGCTTTGGCCCGTCAATCCAGCAGGGCCTGTGGGCGGATAGCCTCCGCTCCGCATTTGTTGAGGAGGATATTGGCCGGAACCTGGTGGTGGTTGTTGTTGTTGCGATCCCGGTGGACCTCCTGGCAGTGGTTTACCTGTGAAAAATGTCAAGATGATAGTGATATAGTTGATTGGAAAGTAATTGGGCGATGGGCGTCATAGCAGACGCCAGTTATAACTGATTAAAACTGGAATTCTCTTGTGAAAATTTACCAGGAAATCTCATCGGGGGCTGTTGATGTGGAGGGTAAGGATGTTGATAAGGATGTTGCTGCGACACGGCCATGGGATCGCTATTATTCACGTGGTGTTGAGGGGGACCGTGTTCATATCCCGTTCTGCCGGGGTATGGAGGGTAGCCGCCGCCTGGATACTGGTGATGCCCAGTGGGAGGCGGCGGCGGCTGCTGCTGATGTGGAGGGGGTGGTGGGTATGAATGTGGCCCTCCAGGCTGTGCCTGCTGCTGACTTTCTGGAGGAGCACTAACACTATTCTCATTAAGACTGACCGAGGGCATCCCGGCTCTGCTCTGATTGATTGTGTCGCTGCTGCTGACAACAATAAACTGTAGTAATCACTTGTCATGGGCATTTGACACTGGACGCAATGCCCACGAGGGCTATCATGCAGAAACTCTTGCCTGCTCTGCCCCTCTCCTCTCTTCCTTTACTCGCAAACTCTCCCGGAAAAATACGAACACGTTAACTTTACTGTCATTTTTATTGATGTCATTACAGAAAATTAAAAACACAACGTCCGCTGTCAATCTCAAGTTATCACCTCCATCCTTGGTGACGTCTGATAACGTTCTCCGCACAATAAAAGCTACTGAACACTCATTTTCCTTGCGTGACAGATATAATCCACAATGTTGGAGTAGCCGTTTCCAAACAGCTCGTCCTACTCCGTCACAAATTAAAATTTCTCAAGTGGAACACGTTTCAATCTATGTATAAACGAGTCATGATCACATCATCTTGTTTTGTCGTCTTGTTAAGCAAAACAAGTTCCAGCATTAAGCGGTATTCACAGTTACGTGTCACCAAAATTCACTCAAGATGTGTTGTGCAGGAATAACACCTTCTTCATCAAGAAACGCAGTACAAGTTGGCCAATTTTCTCCAGCGGCACACAACTACTTAGACTGCTCGCACAAGTACGCAAACTGTTTTCGACGAGGACGCCACCCCAAAATGCGTTTAGGACATGGGTCTCGCATTGGAGAGAGAAACTGCAGAGTTGTGCTGTGTCCCGCTTTACACAGAGAATATTTTCAGTGGAAAAACGCACAAATTGCTAACGCGCACCATTGTTATTAGTATCATGATCACATCTTCCTCGTCACTAACACTGCTTCCACGACCAACACGACAAAACTCTGCCTTGGATTATTATTATTATTTCCACATATTACGATTATAACAGAGCTCTCCATCCACTTATTATTATTGTATTTTTATCCATTATGCGCTGTGTTGTCTGTGTGGTAAAAATTCTCCTCTATTTTTTTCTCTATCCTCTGCAAATCACTTGCGTGTGTACTCGACTTTCAGACGGAAATTTTCCTGTGAAAACTAACTTTTCCTGAGGTGAAAAAATATTCTTTCGGTAGCTGAGGGTGTTGCCAACATGTTTCTCTATTTTCCACCCCTCTCCAGACAAGATTTTCACTTAAAATTTGTGAAAAACTATGAAAAATTTCAACTTTTTCAGAGAGTGTACAAGAGGTTGGTGGTACGTAGTGGAGAGCGACAAGAAAATATACACACACATAATATAATGGCATAAAAAGCATAGAGGGAATATTATTATTACAGAGGGCATAAGACGAAGCAAATAGAGAAGCAGCAGCAGCACAGACGACGGAGCATAAAGTATAGCCGTGGTAGTGGTAGTAGTAGCTTTAGTTCAGTTTAGTTTAACCATGACTCTCCTGCAAAAAGGTAGACGAGAAGACAAGTAGATTGTACCATACTACCACTACTACCACTGCTTGTTGTATATAGTCATCATGATCATATCATCATCATCATCATCGCCATCCTACCACCACCACCACCACCACCACATATACCTATTCTATGAAAATACAAGAGCCAAGCTTCTCTACTACTAATTCTTCTCTGTGTGTCATATATATACACTTATATATATCCATAATACATACATCTATACATACATACATATATACATTCCTATTTGGTTGGTTGGAGGCATTCATTGCATTCAGCACTTGGTAATGGTTTAGTTCTTGGTATTGCAATAAGAGAGGAGAGGAGCGAAGCCAGAGTCAGAAAGAAGAACTAAGCCAAACGAAACTTTCTACCACACACATTCACACAAAGTTCACTTCACTTCGTACATATTACAACGAAATTGTGTATACACAACTTGTACATTACATTTATTATGCCTTTACTCAGCTCTGCTGCTGCATGTTGAAATCTTATTGCTACACTTTGAGTGAGCCCTGCTGCTGGTGAGTTCACTCCAAAAAACATTCATTCTCGTCAACCTATCCAACAGAGAGAGAGAGAGAGAGAGAGAACAGGATAGAAAACAGACAGATGCTAGTGCAGCCAGTAAGCATGCATTTACAACCATATCCCCATTTACCAATATATACCCCTTCATTTCTGTAATCCCGTCGTAGTAGCCTGTTTCTCGCTCTATTCTGTTTTTTTTCTCTTCTTTAAACATACTCGCTAGATGTACTACAGAATGGAAAAGAAATACCATGTCATGTTCTGAAAACAAGCAAGCGTACTTTTACCTTACTACAATGGTAATAGAGAGCGAGAAAAAAAAGAGTAAGAGAGCTTCGTTCAATATAGCAACTTGGTAATATTGCGTCCATTTGTAATGTCTATATTGTGTGGAGTATCTGTGCCTGTGTGTGCCTGTTATAATATTCGTATTACACAGATACATGCATTTTTGTATACGAATTAGGTACGCTGCTGTGCTACTAGCTCAAACTTTTGCTGTCATATTCCGTGAGTGTGTGTGTGCCAGCCAGCCAGCAGCAGCAGCAGTCAACATTATTATGGGAATGAACACACACACAAACACACACAGGTTTTTTTCGAGCGTTCAAAGAACGCAATAGTAGAGTGTACCATTATTATCATCCCCCTGTACTCTGAGTAACAGCGCTTGTTTTCCATGGAAGGGTTGCTTTTGGTACGAAAAAAAGTATCCCTTACATGTATTTCCTCCTAAAACACCAAGTCTTCATAATGTATCATCCCTCGTCTGACTGACTCCTCTTTCGCTCTCTGGTTGTCGTCGTCGCCACCATCTATACTCACGTTAGAGCAGCAGCATCGCATAAAAAGTGTAACAGAACACGGAATATTACTTTAGTCCCATTTCTGTGTTCAATGTGTAGATAAAACAGCGAGAAGCAGCAGCAGCAGCAGCAGAGTAAAATAAGCCAGCAAAAGTATAGAAGTAGTATATATAAGCTTAACCCAAGGGAGCAACGTGAGCGAGGTAGATTGTTCCTCTCTCATCATTATCATCGTCATCATCATCATCGTCGTCGTCCTCGTCATCAATATATTATACAATGGCAAAATAAAATGCAAGTCCAAATGGATGGAAACAGGATAAGCGTACGAATGTATGTACGCCTCTTGTGAAAAATAAGCATTTTGTGTGTGTGTGCCGAGCCGAGTAAGAGAGAGAGAGAAGAGAGAAGCAAATAATACAGCAGCAGCAGCAGTGGAGAGAAAAAAGTATGTATGATGCCATCGCTAATAACGAGCTTTTTAGTCAGCACAAAATTCACTCATAATC
>JAHZNB010007658.1:0-16556 GCA_027744295.1 Callyntrura guangdongensis | reverse complement strand
GAATGTCAGTGACACGTTGGTCCCTCGAAAACCAGGTGACACCAAACTTGTTGTCAATTTCAACTCTCGTCAACTCCGTAATGTTCAAGGGTCCAGAGTTATTAATGTAAAGGAATAAACCAAAACATACGACCAGGAAATAAACAAAATTTCAGATGGAAACGGACAATGGAACCACTGCTAAAAATCATGCGATTTTTAAAGTGGCAAAACTTTAAATTTTTTAAATCTTGTTCTCATTATTGTAACTTGTATTGTAACTGTAGTGGGAATGCACATCTGTGGTTATAATTGGAAATCTCTTAAATATATTAACTTGCATAATAAAAACCAAAAAAAATCTATGTATTAAATCAAACATGAGCTCTAAGGAAAAGAAAATAACTGATTAAATCGCATCAAAACCCAATAATACCTTATGCATATTCTGCATTCGGGTTTCGGGTAGTAAGGGTTGACATGTATTTTATATGGTCATAATACTCATGTGCATATTTCCGTCATTTTAATAGCGACTTTTCCAGTATACAACCATACAACTATGCGTACAACTGATTGTGAATGCGAAAGCAAAACTCACTAACGGTAAAATTCACAAGATGGGAAGTGTTAGTAATGACAGACATAAGCAATGCAATGGGGTCACAAGTCTGTCCTTATTTGGTGACAGTGAAATGTATGTCAACTTTTGCCCGGTTCAAAGGAGATTACCTGCACTACCTGATCCTTGGTTTTAAGGTATCTGCTACAGTGTCGAGTCATGCACAGGAACACAAAAGGATAGAGGGATTTATGTGAACACAATTATGTCGTTGTTGTATCCAGTCTAGATACATACCTATTTTAGAGATCTCTGTAGTGAAACGAAAGTGAACGCAATTATAGATTTGTGTGCCCCTAGTGCCCCACTCCTACACTCTTGTTGAAAGTTGAGACTGGGAAAGCGACTGTAAAATAATTTTCGTAGTTAATAATATGAGGGTTGTAAGATTATGCTAGCAGAGACTTCCGACACGCTCGAGAGCGATGTTAACAATTTTTCAGGTTTGTTAAAAATTGCAAATACAACACAATGTGTGGTGACAGTTGGTATATTAGTAACTCAATATTCTACATTTTTTCAGTTTATCACTTGTACAGTATGCTATCAGTAACAGCCGACTCAAGTAAGTATACAAACGGAAATAGCACTTGTTAATTTTGATTATCGTGTACTAAATAATCCAAAAATAAATATATATTTTTAAAATGAATAGCTTCATATAGCGGAAACGCCACATGGTATGATGTAAGTGTCAGTACTACAGCTTGCGGACAAACATACACAAATGATGACTACATTGTGGCAGTTTCCACTAAACATTGGGGTACTAATTCAAATCAAGATTATAACCCAAACCACGATCCAATTTGTAACAAAACCATTAATGTTCGTGACGCAAATAACTCGTCGCTTTGGATGTCAATGATGATTGTGGACAAATGTGGATCATGCGATCTGGGAGATTTAGACATGTCTGAGGCATGTTTTCAACACTTCCGGGACTTATCTGTTGGAAAATTTGCAGTAAATTGGGAATTTGCTACGTAGTTGTTTCTCCATATAGCTCGAGAAGGAAAATATGATCATTGAAAGTAAAAAGTGGATAACACCAATGAAAGTAGCGATTTAGTTTAATGTACGTAAAACGTTAATGTACCAAATTATTTATTCATATCTCTATTTATTGCAATAAATAAAAATTTGTTTGTAGAAAACCGATACATCGGTTCTTACTTGATAAATAACTTATTGTGTATGTCAGTTTATAAATACCACCAGTCACCGGAAAATATTTCCTTCAAAGTCCAAGCGAAAACGAATATTTTAACGTGTAATTGACGACATTAATGACAATACAACTATTTATGGAATATATAGTTTCAATCACTGTTTGCGCCTCCCGCTGCTGATTACACAATGGACAATGATCAATATTAAAGCTACATTTATTAGCAAACCAATTTAATCTTTTGCTTTTCGTGTCACCATTCCCAAAGGTGCAAAGCCAGTTTTTGTAGGTGGTGGATTAAGTTTGGACGCCAAGTAAGTGAACGGAGAAATTAGGGATGAGCGCTCAGGAATGGAAATTTCAAAATGTCGAATTTTTTCTCTGGTAGCCCAACTCACTGCAAAGGAAGGGTCCACTTGCCGTTTCTCCTCTGGTTTTCCAGCTATTGCAACGACAACGGAAGCTATCTATGAATGCGTTAAACGTTCATATTTACTACACGTGTTCATCTTCCCCATTGCATTTTGCCCGCGTCAGTGAATGAATACATACAATGTGTAATTATTATATGTAATTGGTGAGTAAAATAGTTTTAAGTATGTACTTCTCGTTTTTCTCGATTTTTGTCGATGTCTTTCTTCAGCAGGTCAATAATTTCAAAAGATTGTCGGCTACTAATTGAGTAAACCAATACGAATGCATCAGCCAGAGAATGGTAGTGCTTAGGAATAGATACTTCATGGTTGCTGTCATGCAGTGCAAAACCTTCGGTGTCATAAAACCGTATCATCTCTTTGGTTCCACGATCGGTGTCCACAGACGCTGCGTAAATGTCTTCGATGGTTGGATGTATGTCCTTGATAAGCATTGTTTATAAAATAAGTAAAATACGAATAATGACAAGCAATATTTGAGCAGTATTATTTTTTGGGTACGTTCATAAAATAAAATAAGACCATGGTTCATGGAATGAATGAAGGTCAAAGGTCAGAGTGTAGGCCGTAGGCATACCTGATTTTCAAAATTGCCATAAATGAGTTGCTCCAAAAGAGTTGTTTTGCCCACCCCTAAACACAACAAAAAGGTTACACAAGAAAAAATAAGTACGTACAAAAAAATTTCCTCAAGAGAAAATTTTCATTTAAAAGAAATACAGGTGTAGCACTAGCACTGCTAACTGAACTATGCCATGCCATGCACCGAATACTGAAAAGTGAGATTGACACTTTCAAGTTTGACACACAAACACTTGATTTATATGACACATAAATAAAATAATATTACCTTTCATACCGACTACCACCACTTTATTTGCTTTTCCCATTTTAAACAGGCAAAGTAAAACTAGACAAAATTAATTTCATGAATGTTGTTACTAAAAAGAAATGTGCAGGTTTCAGCTCCTATCAGTTACAGTACGGTATTTAATATTATTTCATCTTTTTATTAAACTTTTAATTTTCTATCAAATCAAAATCACACCACGCAGGACTTTTTGTGATGACAGCTATCACGATTTCGCGATTGCAGCAAAACATCTGATAAAACATATTACGCATCCTATTGTGTTCATGAAGTTACATGTACGTATGTACGTGCATGTGCACTACTACTAGTACCATGTCATTCGTCGGCTTTCCACATCCTCTTCTCCGTGCGCGAAAACTGAAGATTCTAAATTGTTGTAAAGACGCTGCGTAAGTGCTACCAAGTACCAAGTTTGCCAAGTACTGCGCTCTGCGCTGCCCTGAAAAGAATATCGCAGCAATAAACTACATAGGATAGTCCACAGTCCACTTGATTTTATTGTATGCCAAATGATCTTAATTTTTCTAGGAAATAAGTTAATGACCATTGGTTTGGTTGGGATTAGCATGGTCTTTGAACATGTCAAAGGTAATTGGCAGGACAAAATTGCATAACACACAATGCACGTGATTTCATACTTTATTTTTAATAAACTTTTATTTCATTCAGAGAAAAAATGTTTCGCTGGGGTGAAACGAGCCCAAAATCAAACCGAATAATGCTTATGCTAAAAAAGAAAGCACATGTAAAATAATATGGTCCATATAACCTTTCCACTTTCTGCACTTTTGCCAACTAATATAATAATCTATAAGATATAATTATTATACTTATGTGTAAAAATTTGAAGACCAGTCATTATAGCATATAAAATATTTAATCACGGTGTAATATCCACTGCTACATCAACATAAGGTTTTCTTGTCCCTGAAAGCATTTTTCTTTCTCTTCTTCTTTAGATAATTTTCCAATTTTCCTGAAGCTTTAAGTTCATCGTACTTTTCAACCAACTCTACCAACTTCTTGGTCGCTGCAAAGAATAAACAAGTGCAAAAAATAACATAACTTGTACTAAACATCGTATTGCAAGTATTGTTATTTCAGAGCAAATTATTAAGATTCGTACATTTTTTCATGTAAAATGGTCGTTTTCCTTCTTCCATGCGTTTACGATTATCTTCTTTATCCTGTATTCGTTTTTTATGTTCTTGTGCTTTAGTAGCTATCATTTTTTCCTTGTCATTAACTCTCTGAATAAAGCGTCTCATTTCACGCTGCTTCGTCTTGTCGTTTACATGCTTGATTGTTTTCGACAAATCTTGGGCTTCCTTTTTTTGTATGTCCCTAATGAAACTATATTCTGTATTCCATATCTATATTATAAAGGAGTTCATGAGTCGCATGATTGCTCAGAATTAAACTGTCCATGTTTTTTTAAATTATTTAATAATTATTAAAAACACTCTTGTGCTTGAAGGTGCGTACCTTTTCATTATACTCGCCGCATGCATCATCAAAGCGGGGATCCTTGTTTATTTTTTTGGCCACCTTGACTGTTTGTCGTAATTTTGGAACACGAAGTTTAGACGATATTTCTCTTGGTTTGTTTTTATTTGAACGTTCAAATTTTCTTCGTTTTGCTTTTTTAGGATTTTTAGAGCCCTTTTTTGATCCAAACATGGCTTCATTGTACTCTTTTAATCCCATTTTTTGCTTTAAAGATTCTAATTCTTCAAATGATAAGTCTTTCAGCTGTTTTCTCAAAACCGTCTATAAAAACAATTTAAAGATAATTTGGCACGTACATCATGAATTGTAATGCAACTGAACTTAAATCAAAAGACAACTACTTCGGCAAACGTACCTGATGACCATTATCATCACCATCTTCGCTATCCGATTCTGAGTCTTCACCTTCAGAACTATTGTCATCTTCACTAGCAGATTTATTGGTGTCCACTTGTATTTCCTCTTCACTACTCATCTCATCGTCTTCAAACTCGTATTGTTTTAGTTCGCTTTCGCTGTCGTCACTACTAGAGTTTCCCTTTGAAGTATTTGGTTCTGGGATTGATTGCTGACGACGCTTTAAATTTTTCATTCTTAAAGAAACATTTACGTTTTTGGGCATAGGAGATTTGGTTCTCTTGTCTTTGCTAGATTTCATGTCATTCTTTGGGGTTACAGTTGCTTTTGAGGAATTACAGCCAAATCGCTCGTTAGGCTTGGTCAACGTCGAGATTTCATTATCCTCGGAGTCCGTCTCATCCGAGAATATTTCGGAATACATGTCAGATTGGTTTCGATTTTTTGGATCCATCTAAATTAATTTTAACAAAAACTAATTTCATAATAAAATTTAGAAATCGAAATTATGGTACAGGGAAGAAAACAACATCCAAACTGTATTATATATAATATATGTACTATTTTTGATTTCTATAAAATACACATATAAATACAGCTATGTACAAACATTGTAGATGCGCACGACAATTTTATTATGGGACCTGTAAATATAATCAATATAATATTGACCAAACACCAACGCTACCTTCAAAGTTCAAACCTTGAGTTGGGCTAGGATAGACATACGTGTATGGTACGTGCAGTTTGACTTACTTTTCCTTTACTTCCCATTTCTGTTGCGGATTTTTTCCCCATTCCTGAATTTTAAAAAATCAACGACAATCCTTGTCGGATAAGGTAAGGGTTCGTAGGTAATCTGTCGTAGTACATTAAACCCCGTCACTTACTTGTGTACAAATAAATTGTATTTAGTAGATACTACTGACTACTTAGTGCTATAACAAAAACAAAACAAACAAATTCCTCCGACTAGTTTTCACTTTCATTTCAAATTTTAACTATTACAACTACAACTATTACAACAGTTACAAATAGTAACTAAATAACTAAATAACTAACATAATTTTCTGTCCATTCTCATCAGACTTCACACACGAGTCCACGAGTGTTTGTGTGGGTAATGAATGTTATACATTACAGGAGTACTTGTGGTGACTTACTTACCAACTCGTAGACTCATACAGTAAAATTAAAGCCGCTGAAAATACACGTGTAAGGCACAGAGCTGAGCAAGACACACTGCACCGGGGACACAAAACTTCGGTTGTGAGAGTCACAGCTATGACTTGGGCATGAAGAATGAGAAGATGGAAACCGGAAACTGTACATTTGACTCCTCATGACCCAGGAAACCGACATTCATATTATGACTTCACCCACGTCCCACATCCATATACAGAATGGACTGTGGAATCGTGGATGTCACGATGATATTTATAGTCGTGCTCGTTTTTCTTGTGCTGGTGTCAAGTCAAGTGTCATTTGTACAGTGTACCATCAGTACGCGGACACCAGTGTATTGCCCATCTCTGGCTAAGTTTATCGTGTGCGGCAGTGCCGGCAGTGCACTGGTTCTGGTTCTGGTATACTGAAATGGAATGTTGTTGATTGTTTAGTTGTTTTGTCATACGGCAAAATCAACATTCTATTGATTACGCAACGCAACTATTGTTTTGTTTTAATTGATTTAGTCAACTAAACGTTTTAGTTGTCAGTTTGGGTTTTCATTTATACTTTGTCAACGATCGCCATCCCAATAACGATCCTTGATAAAGTTACCAAATTAATCAACGTGGCCCTCATTGATTTTGATGTCACAGACTTTGATTTTATTAGATTTTTAATGGCACAGAGCAGAGTAGCAGAGAGCTATAAACTGAACTAGTGAACATTTTATAAAACAACCTAGAGTCTTGTCGTAATGTAACAATTTAATAATCTATATAGTCGTCATTCTGATTACTTTTGAAGAAAAAAACATCGTTACGTTTGGGTGAAGGGGCGAAGATGGATAAACCTCAGATAATTTGTCATGTGGAGAAATCTTTGAACTATACTCTGTTTGATTCCAAATGGATTCCCAAGACAGCTAAATTTGTTGTTGTTGGGAGTCAGCCCCGTGGGACGGGAACCATTGAACTTTTTGAAATTTGCTCTACCGATGTGAAGTCCATTTGTAAGGTACTAGTTCTATTTACAAAGAAGTTGGAAGTATAGTTTAAATCTTTAACATCATGTGCACTTTTTTTTATTGTTTATATTCTCTCATGAAAGATTGAAACTGGAGCATCATTGAAATGTGCATCATTTGGCGTTTCTCCCGTTGGGAGAAAACTTCTCGCATGTGGGAATTTTAACGGAAACCTAGAATTGTGGTATGTTGAATTTTTTCATGTCAGCCAAGAGATACAAAACCACCATTAATGCTTGATATAAATTTTCTTAAAAAACTTTCCGATGCGAATGTATTTATAATTTCTGCAAAGGGATCTCGACACAGCTAAGAAGACATATGAAGTTAGAGCTCATGATGAAATTATAAACTGCATGGATGCTCTTGGAGGAACAAATAGTAAAATTGGACCCCCCGAAGTCGTTACTGGTAGCAGAGACGGTATGGGTTTCCCTTGTTTACTTTAGTAATTAATTAAGTAAAGTAAATAATGATGTAAAACTCGCATTGCATTACAGTAACAATAAACATGACATGCATATGTCAAATAATCTTTAATGTAGGCACAGTCAAAGTATGGGATGTTCGCCAGAAAGAGAAACCTGTGGTAATAATTAAACCAGAAGAGGGGGAACAGAAGCGGGATTGTTGGGCTGTAGCTTTTGGTATTTCATTTTATTGTGCATTAATTTGTGTCGTCCCGAAACCTCATTTACGAATTTACGTTTTGAATAATGCATTTCTTTGGTATTTAAGGAAATTCATACGATAACTATGAAAGGGTTGTTTGTTGCGGTTATGATAATGGAGATATAAGGCTGTTTGATCTTCGACAAAGCTGCGTACGGTGGTCCAAAAATCTACGGAATGGAATATGCAGTATTGAATTTGACAGAAAAGATATACCGATGAACAAGTTGTTGGCCACGACCCTGGAATCTAAGTTCCATGTTTATGACTGTAGAACACTTCACCCTACTAAAGGGTTTGCACACATGACTGAAAAGGCTCATAAATCGACAATTTGGATGGGCCGACATCTACCACAAAATCGAGATATATTTATGACAACTGGTGGAAACGGGGCACTTTGTTTGTGGAAATAGTATAGCTCCAGTTTACTTTTTCTCATCATTTATTTTTACTTATTTTATTTAGAATCGGATACTCAAGCCACTTTTCTTTCTTTTTACAGCAATTATCCAGAATGTCGCGTGAAGAAAGAACTTGACACTGGACTTGACCTTGGAGTCATTGGAAATGTCGATTTGCTTCAAAATATGACCTTAGCTAATCAACCTTTATCTTCTTTCGATTGGTGTCCTGACAAGTTGGGGCTAGCCATTTGTACAGGGTTTGACCAATGTCTGAGATTGATAATTGTTACTAAACTGAATCAGTTCTAGATAGCTTATCAAAGATGCATTTACATTACATAAGGGAAAAGCTACATAAAGGAAATTAGGTGAACGACCATTAGCCATTAAGTACACTTCTTTTTGTATTTGTTAAATGTCCGCACAGAGAGTTGTGACTATGTCTAATGTTCAACTGATTTTCTCATTCTGTATTTATTATAAATCTCATCGTCAGAATCGTTCTAGTCAAAGGTAACTCTTTATCTTTAGAATTCATTCTAGTGCTATGTACATATAATGGTCGTGGGTGGGAAAAATAGGATCTAGCCGTAAAAATAATTTTTTTCTGTTTCAATTTGTACATATAGTAAACAGTGTTTTGTCTTTGTGTGAATAAAGATCGTAAAGTTTACTAAAAAATTATATAATATTACAAGAGTAATGTTTTTAACAGCATATTAACAAATCGAGCTCACGACACGGCAGATTGTAATAGCTGGTGTAATGAAACAGGTATCCAGTTTCTTCCGTCCGCTTGGGCATATATCACGTTTGCACTTATGTAGATAAATAAGTTTCCACACTTATATACTTGCTTCCCTTCGTAGTACTTATTAGCAACCGGGAAAAACATGATTCCCAATTCCTCACATTTCATTCGAACTAAATCTCGGAAGCCTTGTGGAATTTGTGACGTCATTCGTAAAGCATCTGCCATTAGTTCAGATGCCACGTGCGATGGTGGTGGAGGTGCTACCTGAGGTTGGTGAGCAGGTCGATTGATAATGAAAGAAAAGTCCATAGGCTGACCAGGACATTGAACAGCTGTACCTATCATTTCTAGAGCCTTTTGAAGATTTTCTAGAAGAAAAAAAACAAATTTTCAGCTTAGCAGAGCGTGCTTGACGTTGTCACAAACTTGTAAAATACCTAAAAAAAAAAATAAAAAAGCATAAGCACTTACGAACAATGACGGGATCACTCATAAGAGGTTCTTGAAATTGTGTTCGCCACCATGTGTACCAATTTTGAACATCTTCGTAATTGGGAAACTGGTTAAGCCAGGTCATTAAAAACTGTAGCCATTTAGGAAAGAAAGTTGTTTCCAAAATTCCTATGAGCGATTTAACAGGGAGAAAATCCACCCACTGCATCACCCAGTTCCATGGCTCTATAAAGGATATAATAATTATTTATGATAAAGTCACCTTACATTTTACGTACTTTAGTCTATTTGAGTGTAAAGATAGATTTTACTTACCCATGATTTGACAAGTTGGGTGAATAACAAGCTCTTGCATTACCATCTGCAGCTTTGGAACAATATTTTTAATTAAGAATGTCTCCATTGAACCTTTAGAAAACACTCCAACCCACGGTGTAAGGATCTGCTTTCCAGATAGATCGCTGGGATGCCACCTCTGAAGGGCATTCGCCAATTTGCGTCGAATTGTAGGGTATACGATTTCCAACTTAGCCCCTAATGTAATTAGATAACATAAATCATCATTCGTCAGTTTCAATGGATAAAATGTCTATTCCATGCATATTTTTGTGCTTGCTTTACCCAACTGTGGAATCCATGGATGAATCCAGGAATGAATAGGAATTTCATCTGAAAGCGGATCCCAATCTTCCACAGCTTGATTTATCTTCGGCATGAATATTTGATCTTGCAGATTGGCCATCATCCATGGAGGTAGCATAGGCTTCCAAAATTCAACTACGTTAAGCATGCGGGAAGCCTCCTTAACGTTCCAGCACCTATAAAATGAGTAAGTTTCAATTTGTTAGATATTTAGTATTTCATAATAAAAATTTGGCTACAAAATTTAAAAAATAAATGTTTCAACAAACATGTTTGCTTGTCTAATAGATGGCATCCATGCTTCCCACAATATAAGTTCGAATTGCTCAGTTCTTCCTCCAAGTAAAGAAGCCCAATCGTTCAGCAACTGCACCGGTCTCTGAGGTGTTTCTAAAGCATTCCAAGACTTCAATTGTTCCTTAATTATCGGGATCGCAACTGCTGGCACCATAAGGTACAACTGGTACAGCTCCCATTCTTCCGGGTGGTCTCTCTGAAAAAACCGAAGAATACAAAATACAGTCCATTTACTATTTGCCGATCTAAAATTTGTATATCCAAGTTTAAAAATTATGTTATATTTAAACAGATTATAACTAAAGATATTCTTGGTAAGAATTTCTAACCTTTAATTTTCCTAAAGTGTAATATGCAGTTTCATTGGCTAACGTTTCCCGATTTGTAAGTGACTTGACATCAGAAATTAAGTCTTCTAAAGATAAAATCGTGTCATCTTCTTTTGTAATTGTTTTATTTAGTTGCACAATTTCCTCTTGAATAGCTATATTTCGGTCAGCAGCGTACCTTCCTTTTCTCTCATTTTTGAATATATCCTGCATTGATTTACAATATGAAAATTTAAAGAAACCAGTGGAGAATATCCGTATTGGCGTGACACAAAAATTATACACTGTGGCAAAACTACTCACATGCTCGCATGTCTCCTTAAGGAGGTCAATATTATGTATCAGTTCTGGCATCTCAAACACAGATTTACCAGGATGAATCTTTTTATCTATTGTGGCCTCTTCCGGACTTTTTTCACCCTCCCATTCATCTTCTGGCCGTTTTTGTCCAGATATTGCATGATAACCACTTAGAATACGCTGCTCTGGACCAGTCAAGTCAATAACTTTGACCTTTGCCAAATGTCTGTAATAGAAAATTCCCACAAGTGTTATTACAAACAGGAACTTAAATTAAAGAATATAGTTACTGAAATTATTTTTGTTCATTTATTAATTTTATTTACAAAATTTACCCTGCATCCGGGCGAATCTTCATTTGTTTCTGCTGAAGCACTTCTTCCGCTGTAACATACTTATATTCCACTTTCTGTTTTACTTTACCAGACTTCTGCCATTTACTTTCTCTGGGAATTACTGGTTTTTCAGCTTTATTTTTTTCGTTGGCGGCTGCTGGATCCAACGACATAGCAGGAGCAGTTTTCTTCTCTTTTCCATACGCACCTGAGAAAAAGGGAATACAAACACTTTGATTATCGGGACAGTATAATTAACTTTCAATTTAATATCTCCCGAAGAAACTTACCGATAGCACCTCTCCCTTTTCTTACATGAGCCTCTATAGGAGCGTTAATGCCTTGCAGATCTTTTCCTAAACCTTTGCCCGGTTGAAATCCCATTTTTTCTACCAATTTTGCTCCAATTCCATATATTTCGAAACCCTTCGCTCCTCCACTGCCCCCTTGTTTCCTCAAACCAGCAATTTGGTCGAATTGCATTTTGTCCTTCTTCGATCGAAAAGATGAAGGCATAATCTGGATTTCTTCCTCACTAAAATGAAACGAATATCATTAATTAAAACAGGGAAACATAGATAATTACAATATTCTAAAATTGGGCAAATATGATCATTAATCGTGGTTACGTATTCTACAAGTTTAAGTTGACCGACCTAGATGAATCCGTAACTGGAATGTCAGGCTCGTTGTCTTTCTCCTTTTCTTCTTCTGCAACATTATTTTCTGATTTACTGGCAGGCTGTTGAACTCCTGCTGAAACAAATGCGACGCCACTACCCCCGGAAAAACCAGACGATCTAAATGATCCTCCAGCATTACCTGAACGGCCAAATCCAGGACGTTCTGTTTCCCCATCACTTTCCTCGTCAGCGAAAATGCCTATGACATAACAAACGAAAGATATTTAATATTGTTTCATTAATATTGTGACGTAGAGAAAAATTCACTATCAAACACACCAAAGTAACGACTATAATACCGTAAATTCGTTGGTTTTTAGTTACTTTTCGGTAACGATTCGGATTAAATTCTGTCTGTAGATCGTAGTCTGTAATCTCAAAGCTTTCCTTTTCGTCAGATGACATAATAAATCCCAACCACAGTATAACCTGCACGTCACCAAAATAACCGACTAACTCACTCTAGTTAACTCAGGAAACTGCGTCCTCTACATAAGGGATGTAATCTAATGCCAATGCGCATCGAAATAAAATAGTCTAAATAATAAATAGAATAGAATAGTCTAATAAAATAGAGAAAACTTAAACAACATTAATATCACTAACCACTATCACTGACCATCGAACCGAACCATTATTATGATTATATGAATCGTGCTATCGAACTTCAACGTGAAAATGATTATGCCTGGTTCATCCTACCCTACGAACAGGAGAACGTTTTGGGATGGATCAGATGGAACATCATCTCAAAAATTGAGTATTTACAAACAAAAAACATAAGCAAAGGACGAAATGTCGAATTTCGCTCCTCAATAATATGCTGTGTACCAAATGCCAATCGCAATATTCTGTCCGATTCCGATAAGGCGTTCCACATAAAAAAAGAACGCTTAGTGCATGGCAAAGGTACTAATTAAAACACAACCAAACCACCTTTTTACTAGTTAATTAACTCCAGAACGAACGATACTGCAACCAGAGGTGGGCAGGCATCTGGATGCCGGATGCCAAAAATTGGTTTCCGGCATCCAGAACCCCACGGATGCCTGAATGTCCATGATCTAGTCTGATGCCGGATGCCTGGATTCGCTACGATGCCATGATTTCCGTCCGTGATTTAGTGTGATAACTCAAAAACGGCTTCGAATTTTGAAATTCTGATTTCGCCGATCGGTTCCTCATCATTAAGGCTCCCTGTGAATGATTTTGGGGTTTCCAAGCCAACAGAGTCAAAGGTGAACGTAGGTATATCTCTGGTATTTATGGGGCGCTTTGCATCAAACTTTGCATACAGGCAGCCTAGGGCCTCCTCTGAAAATGGACAACAGGTTGACGCCCTAGCTCAACGGGTCAAAGATCATATAGGTATATTTCAGGTATTTGTGGGTTGGATGGAGGAAAGGTTTTCGAAGTGGAGTTGGTGGATCCGTGGAGCTCAAGAGGGGTCAACCCTATCCTGAAATGTATGTTTACTATCCTGTAGTGATAGAGTAAAAGTTCAGGAGGGGTTTTGACCCCCCCCCCAATTTCCTCCCGGTTCCGCAGCGTATGGGTTGAAGGGTTTATTGAACACAAATCAAGTTTTCACTTCGTCATTTTTCTATTACTATTATTAAGTCGAATGGGTATTGAAATGATTTACAATACAATGATATCGTCATGATTTATCCGGATGTCCGGATGCCTAAATGCCCATGATTTCGTTGGATGCGCATGATTCGATTCAGTCGGATGCCCGCCCACCTCTGGCTGTCACTAGATATTGGTAGGTTGATAATAATAAGCATTAGAATGACATGTGACTGTTATGCATGTACATGTTCTAAACTCTACAATGCAATACAATGACTACACTGCATTACATTTACATTGCATATACAAAATGTTCATCATTCCCCGGCAATAGAATCCCCATCATTATTTGAAAAATTAATATTGGGAGGATAGACAGAACATCTCATCATTTATTTGCCAAGTGCAGTACTTGCTGAGCTGCGGAGCTGCCTGGCCCGCGACCGTATATAAAGTGGAGTATGGCTGTATCCATCTCCATTGTTGTTGTCGGTGTGCCTTTGAAAGATACGTTAATTCCACATCGAATAAAACTAGCAATGTTAATTGACGTTGCTAGATTGTATCTAATTAAACTACTGATTAAATTTTGAAGTGTATTAAGGACACCAACTAGGAAGCAAGAATGTATGAACAAGAGGAAGGTTCGGATAAGTTACTTTTTAAAATATTTGTATATACTTTCACAAAATTTATTGCTAAGTATATGGACTACACAAATTTATTAACTTTCGTAAGCGAAGTTAATAAAGTTATTGAGATCACAATCATGTCTGTCTGTCAGTAAACACTATAACCTCTGTTCTTCTTGATATAATCGAACCAAATTTGGAACACGGGTACCTTAGGTAAACATTTCTCTTGGGATTGAATTTCACCCCCAGATGTCACGATCGCTTACGAAAGTTAAAATTTGAGAATCTTTTCTGAGAATCTGAGAAAATTTTACACTCATCTCGTTTAATATGTCTAATGTCTACTGCTTAAAATTGCAGATGCTGACGATGAGGGGACTTCAGAAGAGTTGTGGCAAGAAGCCTGTTGGATTGTCATTAACGCATACTTTGATGAAAAGGGTTTGGTGCGGCAGCAGTTGGATTCTTTCGATGAATTTATTCAAATGTCAGTACAACGAATTGTGGAGGACTCCCCCCAAATCGATCTCCAGGCGGAAGCTCAACATACAACCGGGGAAATTGAGAATACGGTAAGCGTGTGAAATTAAAGACAGAAAATATGCATTTCCTGTTGATTGTCAGTTTTTCAGTTTTATTGATTTTAGTTTTGTGCGTATTTCTATAGGTGTTCAATCGTTAAAAATTATATTCTACTGTGTGTTACTAAAATTGTTAAGTTTACGGTGTAATTTAAATTTTACGATGTAATTTTAATTTGAAATATTAATATTTTAGGTGCTAGAGGAGCAAAACCCGGTGTCACGAAAGAAAAGCGTATAAAATATGCTAAGGAAATTCTGCAAAAAGAGATGCTCCCTCATGTTGGTGTTTCAGATTTTTGTGAAACAAAAAAAGCCTACTTCCTCGGGTACATGGTTCATCGCCTTCTCCTTGCATCGTTGGGACGTCGGGAATTGGACGACCGAGATCATTACGGAAATAAACGATTAGATCTTGCGGGTCCATTGCTAGCTTTTCTATTTCGGGGCTTGTTTAAAAATTTGATGAAGGAAGTACGAATATACGCTCAGAAATTTATTGATAGAGGCAAAGATTTTAACTTGGAGTTGGCCATTAAAACAAGAATTATCACGGATGGATTGAAGTACTCCATTGCTACAGGCAATTGGGGAGATCAAAAGAAAGCACATCAAGCTAGAGCTGGCGTTGCACAGGTAATTTAACCTTTTAATCCTTCGTGTAATACCAAAATACCTACACATGATGAAGAAACTCTTGGCTGTGTATGCAGTTCCGACGATGATTTTAACCAACATATCTCCTGATCTTGTGATGATGAACCTTAATAATTAATGCTAATCAAATCTGGAGCCTCACTCAAATATTTTGTATCGTCGTAGGTATTGAATCGACTTACCTTTGCGTCAACTTTATCACATCTTCGTCGAGTGAACAGCCCTATTGGGAGAGATGGTAAACTTGCAAAACCTCGGCAGTTGCACAATACTCTGTGGGGTAAGCCTTTTTGAAACAAGTGTTTGTTTTATTAATGGTTTCACTGAAATCGTTTCTTACTCCAAGATGCAAATTGGTATATTTTGTGATTAACCGTAACTGTAATGTACCTACCGTAGGTATGGTATGCCCAGCCGAGACACCGGAAGGAGCCGCTGTTGGCCTCGTAAAGAATCTTGCCTTAATGGCTTATATATCTGTCGGATCTCAGCCAAGTCCTATTCTTGAGTTCTTAGAAGAATGGTCTATGGAAAATTTGGAAGAAATTGCACCATCTGCAATCGCAGAGTAAAACTACTGATAAAACTAACTTAATTGTCTTTATATACAACATCAGGGCCAGCATATTTGATTTCTGCAAATATCTTATAGTGCCACCAAAATTTTTGTCAATGGGTGTTGGGTTGGAATTCATCGAGACCCCGAGCAGCTTATGGCAACCCTAAGGAAACTTCGACGTCAGATGGACATTATTGTATCTGAAGTATCGATGGTCAGAGATATTCGTGATAGAGAGATACGAATTTACACAGACGCCGGTCGAATTTGTCGTCCTCTTTTAATTGTGGAAAATAGCAAACTTTTGTTAAGAAAAAAGCATGTGGATATGTTAAAAGATCGGGAATATACGAATTTTGGGTAATGACTTAACAACTAATTTAATGGAGAAATATGTTCATTGCATTGAAAATGTTTTCCAATCAAACTAGTTTTAAAACGTTACAGGCCTTTCCCTCCCGAACACATTCGCTCCCAAGGGTCTAATCGCTCCCGAACATGGTTGCTCCTGCGGCCTTTCGCTCCCCAAGCATGTGT
>JAHZNB010007657.1:0-10187 GCA_027744295.1 Callyntrura guangdongensis | reverse complement strand
TAAGAAAACTCTTAAATTACAATGGCGATAGTTCGTTTTCTTGTGGAAATGACAATGGCGATGTTAAATACGAAAGTTAGGATTTTCTTGGAAAAATCCTACTTCGTTTTTCTCTCCTCTTTTCACACACACTTCCAAATCACAAATGAGTTGCAAGCAAGACATTTAGGGCAGGTAGACTCGTCGTCGTAACACCACCATCAACCACCACCACTTCTACCGCCAACACATTTTTCGCCACTTTTTTTAAGTCCATGCCTTTTTCGGAGTTGCCTATTGAGTACCAGTCACTCAAATTGCTATATAATATATCTCTATTCCGCTGATGAACGGGTTGTGCTTGCTTTGTTGACGAAGACGACGATGATGATATACATACCTAGCTGGCATTGGTAAGTATGTCTTACTGGTGTTGTTGTTCTTGTTAGTTTTTGTGCTCTACTAGTCAATTCTCATTGTTGGGACTACAAAAGTTACAATACAATACAACAGAATATAAGGCTCCGTCTCGCTCATCATCATCTCCACCACCACTGACTATTAGACAAACACACTGACTGACGATGGACGGTGACCATATTGTTCATCCATTTGCCATGTCCATTTTTACTACTTATAATGAAGCACAAATTTTCAATCTTATTACTATTCGTTCGAACTACATTCCCAGTTACATTAGAAAAATTGCGTCATTTTGTTACGTTGTTTTATCAACCAGAGGGAAACCTCAAAACGAAACCAAACAACCGACCTTCTGGGTCACACGTTCTTCTCTCCGTTCTTGCCCTGTCTCTCTCTCACCAAAAAAAACTCACAGTAGTATATGTGATGTTTGGGCGGATCAAGCCTACGCTTGGCAGTCCTAATATGACTCAAATTATCTGCATCAATCTTTCAGTCTTGTCCAGATAGATCCTTTCTTATTACAATTTCGTTCACTCATGCACTGCTCATTCTCTCCTTATGCATGGCTTTCTTTCACACTTGCACATTCATGTGCATTGTTGATTTTGTTTGTGGATGTGGTGTGTGGTGATGATGGTGTAGGTAAAAACACAGAGTAAGTCAATAATTCTTTTAGCCATATTGACTTTGCATAATAGCCACAATACACTAAACAACTTGATTACCTAACCACTCCAAAAAATAATGAATGTGGATTCCTCAAACAAGTACTTCATAATGTCTGATTCTGATTTTTTTTCAGTTGTTTTGATACTTTTTCTTTTCTAGTGCAATCCAGTTTTTTCAGCAGTTTAATTTGCTTCAGCCCATATCACGATTCTTACAGACAGAGACAACAGCCATTCTCAAGCCCAGGTTTGTTTCAACAACGCTCCTCGTCTGGAGCAGTACCATGCTTCTCTAATCAAAAACAACACTGAGTGAGTGCGTGAGTATTGCTATCGAGTTCGCTTGCCCTGTACCTACTATCTCGCTTCCTGTTTACCACGATGTTTCCTCTCCTCCAAAAATATCTCACCGTCTCCCATGATCCTCCTCCTGTTTTTTTTTCTGCAAAAACAAGGCAATTTTTGCCTTCTTCCTTCCAGTCTGTTTACAGAGCAGAATCCCTCAAGAACAGTCTGCGTCAAAGAAAACCAAAGCCGTTCTCCTTTTTTTAAGCAGACCCTTCTTAACTATGCGCAGTATGCAAAATATTCACACAGGAAAGACGAAAACTTCTCCTTCGTCTCCCAGATGGTTTCCCAACGTTCGTCGTACTTGTGATATATACGGTTATCTCCGTCGGCTGCTGCTGGGTCTATTAATGTACGCAGAAGATCCAAACTTTGATAGGTAAATTATTTTTAGGTTGATTCAAAAATATATCTGATGTCAAAAGAGCCAGAGGATAATGTACTCGTTTAATAGATTACACGTAAATTTTTAATGTAACATGATCGAAATAACTCTCTTCCCACTCGTTCTCTCATTTAGTATCATCATCACCATATCAGCCCAACTTGAACTCTTTTGATGATGTCTATATGTTGTTGGTAAGAACACAACAGCAAGACCAGCAGTAGGTCTGTTTTGTAGAGAGCCACCACACACACAAAATGCCAATAAGGGAAGTAAAGTAACCTACCTTGACTATTCATTCGTTTATGTATTCATAATGATGATGCTGATGAATGCCGGCACATGATGATGCTGTTTTTTTCTCTCTGTTTTGAATAATACAATATTGTTCTACTCTTTATACTACAAACTGTACTTACTACTTCTCTCGCTCACTCATCACCACACCACCACCACCGCCAAATCAGCTACTGTATTGCCGTTTTGTTTGCTAATATGTTTGTTCATTCCCATACAGAAATGCCAACATAAAATGTTATTGTAATATAATGGCGCATATTACTTATACGCAGTCATCTAACGTAATACTCATAAAACACCGCAACATCATGCATCCAATTCCCATTCATAGAAGTAATTTTGTGTGTGTGTGTGTGTGTGCTATTATCATATAGTGTGCCAGCTGAAATGAAACATTAATATTTCAGCATAAAACGTTGCATTGCATTGCAGTAGTAGTATATGTATATACACAACTTTGTGTACTAGGCCAGCAGCACCACACCACCACCAACATGAACGCCAACTAAAGTGGAAAATAACCATTACGCGTTTATTATTACATTACTAAATTATATACAAACCGTTTTTTATGACTGCATACCAAAATACCAACACACCACCACCACCACTACATTTCATTCATCTAGCTTACTTTTTGGGCTTTTGAAATGAAAGGGGTAGGTACCGTATTACAATACAATGAGATAGCAAAATGGAAATGATGATAATAATGGAACTAATAAATACAAAGAGAATACACCTATGTTGTGGTATGGTAAATGCACGCGTGTATCTTTTCTATTTTGAGTTTCGAATCAGTTTCAACGCTGAGTAATCAGAAAATATTACATGCTTATAGGCTTTGCAGTTTCAAAACTGACACGATTATTAGCTTATGTTAGATTACCATACGAAGAGAGAACTTTTTAGTTTTAGAAATGATAAGATTTTCTGTCTGTCTGACTGAACGAACACATGTCAGCAAACGTTGTAGTACAACCCAACTAAATTCCCTGTCTGTACCTACAAGTAAACACAAAGCTACGTAGCTAATAATAATACAATAGGTGTTCCCTGAAAATGCAGCAGTAATTATTCTTCTCTTTACTGCATTGGTTTTTGTTAGGACTCATGATGATGATGACGAAATGTGATTTAGTTTCTCTCCTTTCGTCTTCAGCTCGTATTTCTCTTTTTCATTTTTTGTAGCTGCCTACGTGGATAACTCTTGTGTAGGATGTATTGCATCCTCCTCTATCCTCTCAAATTATAGCGTAGGTATTATATAGTTCAGTGCATTGAGTTGAATGCAATGAAAATTGTGGAGTGCATGTTTTTTATTTCGCTTAAGTATCAGTTTTTAATGTTTAGAACAAATCACAGTATGGCTTCAAGTTATTTACTGCGTCAAGCAATAATGATCGTAGAAAAAATAAATACAGCAATTTCTATTGCAAAACATGTATTATCAAATATAATAAAGATCTATAACTGTATTTTTCTTCGACAAATATTTAAAATTATTTAACGACTGGTGCGCAGATTTTTCCTTTTTGCTAAAATGGCATAAAAACTCTTCAGTTGCTAGCTATCCCTTTTACTTAGTATAAAGATATTATCCTGCGTGTACTTTATATACTAATGTAAGTTTTGTTGGGTTAAAGCCCAAGTTCAAGTTTACTTTTATGGTAGTTTTAACATAGCTTGTTGTTGTACTTTAGGTTATACGAACTTAAGACTACGACATTGTGACTAACATGTAACGAAGAGTTAGATGAACCAACGCATACAACATTTTTTTTTATAAAAAACGTCAACTTGCAAGAATGTTCACTGCCACCACCACAAAGTAATATAATACCACAGCCCAAAAAAACTGTCTCTTTGACGTGCTCTTGAGGAGTCTTTATTGTTTTGATCAGCTAAATACATGAACCATTTTGAACCTGACTGTATGATGATGAGGTTGCACAATGAAGGAAAAGTGAGAAACAAACTTTCTTTTTTCTCCTCATTCCCATCCTGCGTGTATGCTTTTACAACTCCATAATGTCGGTGCACGGTATGTGATCAAATAAATGTTGATTGTATGCAGTAATACAGCAATACCATAACTCAGCGCATAAACACTTCCGTAAGCTAACATCTGCTATTACGGTAGCGCAAGTGGCGTTTCCTTTTCAATAAAAGTATTTCACACTCTTAAATGATTCGATAAGTAGTCTGATGTAGACATATATGTATGTAGGTATGTATGTATATGTGCTGGTATATTCACGTTAATATATATACTGTGAAAGGAAAAATTACATAATAAAACCAGTTGAATGCATGCATACATAATATACGAAGACGATTGATTATACAATGTGCGATGTGGCATGATGTTGATGAGCTTAAAGCCTAGCAAAAACTACGCTAACAGCAGTGAACGTTGTTTCATTTTTGTTTACCTTACATCATTCTTTCATCAGGTTCACTCGCTTGAAAAAAATACTACTGGAAAATCGACATCGACTACTGCAGTTTTGCCAGACACGCAACCCTCGTTAGTTGAATGAATAGTGACTGAGAAAAAAGAGTGCAAGGCAACAAAATGTACAATGGCAGTAACAGTCTTACTTCTTTACCTAACATCGAAATGCTCTATTCTATAAGGCTAACGTTAAAAGCTATGCAACGGCAGATGCAACACTTTAATTACTTGACATGCCAGATTTTATCGTAATCATCACGCAGTCCAGTGGTTGAATGATAGACACAAATAATATGAAATAATAATATGACACGTTTCCACAAAAAAAAACTTTCAGAGGAATAAGGAAGAAGTACCAAAGAAAACATTTTCATGATAATATTGTCGAGGTTCATAATTCTCGTATAACGAAGGGATTAAGTACACAAGTGGTCTACATATGTACATATACAATATACAGGTTTTCGTATAATGTCACCCTATGCATAATTCAGCCCGTGTACACAAACACAAAAATAGAAAAGTTCAATACGTACCAAAACCAAAAAAGTATATACTGGGGTTACTTTGCTGATACCGTTACAGTTGCATATGTGTTCATGGTATACAGTGCAGATGTTGAAAAAACTCTTTTCTCTTTTACCCTCCTACGCATTCCTCGTTCGCATCGTTGTCGTCGTCGAACTTGCTTAAAGCTGTAGAACTCCTAAATTATTTACTCTAGGTATTTGAGTACTATTTGAATAGATCCAGACTAGAGGATTATGACAGAGTGCAGGCGACGACGATGGACACAAAGCGTTACTTTAACACGAATTGAAGGAACGAACGCCGAACGATGGGGTACGATATTGTATTATGCGCGTTGTTTTATCTAAATTTTTGAAGGCATTCAATAACACTCATAAAGGATTCTTAAAAAGGCAAGCTTGTGAAAAGTAGGTAGTTGTACCAATGGTGTAGACAACGACAGAAGAGGAAAAAGTGATCGCAGAAGCGAGAAGCATAGCAGTGCAGCATTATGGCAGTGCAATGAGCTAATAAAGCTCTTATCCAACCACCCAATTTTTTAGTTGATGATGTACATATATGATGCACCGTTCATAAAACAGATTCTACACAATCTACAAGAAAAAGTGTATGTGGCATGAGGCAATTTGGATTCTGGTGAATGATGAGGATGACGTAGACACTGATAGATATGCCTTATTATGTGCATAGTTGCATTATGGTAGTGTGTGTTGGTGTGTACCGTTTGGTACTTGATGGATGATTAATAAGTCTTTAAGGCATTTCGTTCGAGAGTAACTGGCGATAATGATTAAATGTGAGTTTATAAAAAAATATATGTCTGAATCTCGCATGCGTGAAGTGAATCATAATATTAGAGGCACAACTCAAAAGCATAGGGAATTTTAGCGAAAAACATCATCGTCATGATTGGTGCGTCGCGTCATACTAATGGTGATGATGAGTACGTTATAGAGAAAATTGCGGTGAAGATGATTGGCTGTAGTCTGATAACGCAAAAGCCAGAAGACATGAAGTTTTTTCACACTCTAGCTGTGACTATGACTACATGACCAATAAATTAAATACAGCTAATCTAACTATCATCATTAAATTACATCATCGGGTAATGCACATGGTGTGCACAGTACTTTCCAATGCACTGCGTTGCGTGTCTGTCTTCATCATTATCGATCAACTTTTCATCGTCAGTCGGCCAAAATCAACCTTTATTAATGTTTATATTAATACACGCATTGATAAATAAGAGTATTGAGAGTTGTACTCAAACTCAGGGATGTAATTTCTCCTTGTTGATTTTTAAAGGAAAAGTACGTGTCGCTCATCAGCTAAACTTCGTAGAACGAAACGAATCAACCTTGTGAATCTGATCAAAGAAAGGTACCAACATCATCTAAATTAAAATGAAATAAAGAAACATCCCAAATGTGCAGAATTGAGGGAGTATATTCTAGTTGACTTACGAATGATACTACAAGCATGCATATACGGTTGCATGGCATGGAACGCTTGACGTTCGTCGTAAATTTTTCATGTAAAGAACCTTGAAGCCTGAGACATAAGCAAGTACAAAGTGCACCATTTCATTTTTAGCAATTTCATTGCAAATTCAGAACCATTCCGAAATAATGGCGTAAATGCATAATAAATAGATACATATATGTACAAATTTTTTTATCCAAAAACCATGAATGAGAACTATGGGTATAATGCAAACATATTTCACAGACGCTCTTCATTCAAATGCACAATGATTTGTATTACAGGCAGAGGTAATTACAAACAAAATTTGACTTCTTTTACAAACATGATTATCGTTCCCCACCTTTCATCGCTACCATCATTTCTATCATCTCATAACAATGTAATGTAATGTACTAAACTCACATAGCTACTACATGTCGTGTGCGATGATTAATGCCACGAAACATTCTGGTAACATGTTTGTACACTTATAACAACATGACCTCTCGATTCAACGAGACAACACATGTCACGACACGAATTCGTAATGCAACGGCAACTTCTAAACAGGAAAGCTTTCATCACCTATCTCTCTCTCTTATTTTCGCTTTACTTTTTCCTTTCATTCGGACAAGGTTTTAATAGTAGTTCCGCAAGATTTTTACTTAAGCCTCCAACACTACAAAAAGTCTGCCTAAATTAATATATAATTTATAATATGACGATGACCCAGCACTTATATTTAACAGGTAAACAATATCGTATTCGTAAAACATCAAGCCATAAACACTTATTTCAAACGCACGCCGATAGGACTAGTCCCTAAATCAATTAACAACTTGACTAGGAGTACGTGCGAGGCGTGCGGACGGTTAAGTGCTAAGTTTTCAAATACTTTTGTACGGTGAACTATTCGTTTTTTTCGTTAAAAGACCATGAAAAAACTTAAAATGCGATAAACAAAATGGCATAACACAAGGTTTTTTTAATTCCTGTAAAAATATATCATATACATAATATTTACTTCATGTAACTATTTATTTATCTACGTGTAAAGATATTTTAACGTGCTGCTGCCTATAAATAATGTACAAGCACAGCTCAAAAAATTATTGCAGCAATTTACTTGCTAAGCTAAATGGGTTTTCATTTAACAGGTGAAGGCACCTAAACCAAAGTTTGTTGTAGATGTAACTTACAGTTATCGTGAAGTCAAACCTGAATCAGCATTTTTGCAAACAATCCTACAATAACTCCCTAGTAGTATCAATGTAAAATATTTCATCCTTGTTTAGACTTGTCAAGTGTGTTTACTTAGTACACGATTTAGTTTCAATTACAATATAACAAAATAACAAGTTATATGAACTATGGCTGCAAAAAATACATTTTCCCTAGATGAATGGATATTTTGTAAAAGGTAATATTACATGTGTTTTATCACGTCTAACCTGATATGTATATGATTTCATCTCAAGCACAGCTCTCATTTTTTTCTTGTTATTACTCATGAGTCATGACAGTTCTGACTGATTCGATTATTCTCTTACGTAGCTGTATTGCAGATTGCAGTGTTTGTCAAAAAAAGATACTGTGCACCAAAGTTCACTTCTCATCGCCTCCTCATTTAAATTTTAAAATGGTTTTACGAAAACATGCAAAAGTGATTAAGAGAAGACATACAGGTGGTGATGAAATGATTTCATGATGATGAACTACATCACTACTCCTACAACTACAACTGATTGTAATTATCATTCTATGGGAACTTTGTACATGCATTGTTCTACGACCCCCTTTGCCAATTTCTTAATACTATTCAGCCAGTAAACTTGCATGCCACGCCATACGCACATTTCCATAAGCAATATCTACTGCACTTGCTTTGCTTGCGAACAATCGTTGTTGTTAATAATGACAAAAGTCACAAAATGGTAATTATTGTTTTTTTTCATATCCTGTTAGTTTCACAATAAGTTCAGTAGTTTATCATCACAAGTTGATGTGCAGCCGTGCAACACTTGAAAAAACCGACCTTGTCTTGCATGATATAAAAGAACATCATCATGCTTTTGTAATTTCATACTATTGGTACTTTTGAGTGAGGTGTGAGGTCTTACCAAGGTGTGTGTATGACTTCATCTCATCCACCCCAGTTCAAAAAAGGGTTCTCTCACTCACTCATTCACATTCTGCTAATTTATTGAAGGTCGTACTTCCAAAAGAGAGAAAAATATTAAAACTCACTCATTCAACTTTCGGCTAACAGCCTATAAAAATAACCTTAACGCAATTTATCAGCCTATATCAGCCGCGAATTTCCCTCTCTGACGTTAACAATTGCAAAACATACGCCGCACTCTTTCTGGAAGTATCTGTCTACCTAGCCTGTGACAAAGCGACGGTAATATGCCGTAAAAGTGAGAGTTACAACACACGACCACGACGACACAAACTTGATTCATTGAAAACGTCCATTCTTTACTTTACAAAACACGAAATGGTGTGGGCAAAAATCATGAAATCAACAATATTGTCAAAGCAGAGCATAAAAGGATTTAATTGACTCATTTAAAATGATGTAAAATCTAACTCCAGCAATCAAGTTATTGTCATTTACAGAAATTATCTTGTACATGTAATAAGGCATAATAATAATACAATAAAATAAAATAATTAACTGTATGAATATGAATTCGAAAGGGTATAACTTAAACTCAACTTGTATCATGCCCAGCTAATATATGCCAAAGGACGTACGTAATCAAAGAGTAATAACATTTGCATATTTCCTTATTCATCATTTTCACAACACCAACTGCCTGCCAACCATTGCCACCTCCATCGCAAGGTACTTTTGTGTAGTACCGTCATTTCAAAACAACAGTAGCTAATAATCTAGACGTAATTTATCTTCTGTGTAGACACACACGCGGACCAACAACAAGGATTACCAGTAATAATTTTTCAACCCTACTTGATTAACTCAAACTAAAGATGTACATAAATGAGGGACGCATGCAAGTTCCCTGCGTTAATGTTAATCCTTCAAATAACGCCCACATCATTGTCCAAATAATCTATTCTGGAAAGTCAATTCCTCGATTGGATTCCTTCACGATAATCAAGCTTAAAAGATTACAAACATACCTCCATGTCGCGACATGTTTTCAATAAAAGTACGTGGGTGACAGTGATGATGATATCGACGATGCTGTTGATAAGTATTGACTGATGGGGTTTAATAATGAAATATCATTATGCGTGTGCGTAAAATATGAGTATGATTATGATTACTATCCAGACAGTTTTTCCACAGATCCCACCCACGACACCCAAACAGAATAAACAGTTGAGTTTTTCAAGATATTACGTATAGTTGGGTATGAAGAAACCTCGTGTCTTCATCATGCATGCATTATAGTCTCATCATGAGTATAGTCCAATCATGATTCCAGAAATATTGTTTCATCATGTTGTTTATCAGTGTATCAGCTATTTTTATCAGTCAGTCCCAACAATAGCTGAACAGCAACGTCATTCAAAATTGACATTTTTCTATCAATCCCACCAGAATCAAATTGTCGATTCGCCATTGATCCTTGTCATCTTTTATGAAATTATATAC
>JAHZNB010007656.1:0-12233 GCA_027744295.1 Callyntrura guangdongensis | reverse complement strand
TATTATTGTTCGTAGTCTTCGGAGGATTGTATCAATCTCGTGCGGGATGAGTTTGCCAAAGCGAATGCAGATCGTGTGGTTGCTGCCGCAGAAGCTGTTTCCGACGAGGAACCAGAAACCGAAGATTTGGTTATTCGTCAAGTGAGTACTATAACAACAATTACTAACACGTATTTTCAACACGACGTCTTCTGTAAATGGTAGCACCGTGCAGTTTTAGCGGGCAACCTTATTTTAAAAAGCTGTAATGTACAAATGGTTAATTTAATTATGTACAGAATTTACTTGAACAGCTTCAAAAAGCCGAGCTGCGTCTGCAGCCCGAAGCTCATTCGAACACAATTGTTACCTGTAAAGGTTAGGCCAAGTATTGTTCTGTTAAATTAATTAATAATTATTAATGTGCAAGTGTTCTTGTTTCCAAGTGCTAATGTGTAAAATATTTCGTAAACTTTTAGGTGAAGACGTAAAAAGTGCACACCGATTGTTGGCGAATTTTTTGGTGGAACGAAGAAATAACCAAACTCTAATTATATTCCAAAAAACTGATAATATCAAAGAAATAATGAGCTGGTATACTGGAGAAAAAGATGGTAAGAAAGCAACACAATAACTATACACAAAATTTTAAATAAATATTTAAATAAATATTAAATCATTTTACTTATCATTTCATTTCATTTATCATTCACATTTCAAATATTAAATCATACATCGCCTCTTTTTACCAAAACAGAGGCGATGAACTGTTTAGAAAGCCATGGAAAAATATAATTGTGGAACCTGTGCTACCAAAAGCTGACGCTCGTCCAAAAGCAATTAAAGAATTAAACGCGCAAAATCGCTTAATCATTGCACCGTATAGTTTTTTCAGTAATGATATGACACCTCAGCATCAGAGTAAATTTCTAACAATGTTGAAGTTGGAAACCAAAGAAGATAATGCTGCTGGTCCAGCTTATTCCTGCATAAACATTTAAAATTTGACCACCATTTACGTCAATAATACAATAAAAATTTAATTGAATTTAAAATATAAATAAAATTTAGTCAACATTGCTAATAATTAACAACTGTATGAGCTAGTATCTACTTGCCGTATTACCCGTGTTGCGTTTTGTACATACACTAGAAGCCCGCAATGCACGCAGGAAACGCGTGCATACTCTAGACCCTACCAATCGTCGCACCCTCCAAAAAATCTCCAAAGTTAACTCCAGAATACCCTGAAAAAATCATGACAGATGGATAACCTATCAAGGTTTTTGGATACCCCCATTCTCGCAAAATTAAAATCACAGAAAACGTGAAACAATTCAATTAATGTCGTCTAAATGTGCAATACGCAAAAAAGTTAATTACCTAGTAAACAATTGATACGGGGTTTATGTCCTATTCTTGTTTAATTAGAATCACAGAAGGCGTCAACATTAGAACAAAAGGTAAATAACAAAAAATTAAGGTCACCTCACCGAGCGGGCGAGCAATGCAAGTCCCTATCAACGAAAAGGTAAACAAACTAAAATATATATACGACGATTCTAAATAAAGTGGAATGGTGGTGATGATAAAAAAATGGACAATTAGATAAACAAAGTTATTTATCTCGAGAGCAGTTAAGGTTATGTATGAGTCTAAATTTTTGCTACATAAGAGTCATGTGTATGCGAATTTTCAGGTTAATTGGACAAAAGCCCTAAGAGAAGATAGAAGATTAGAGTCTCAGAAAGTGAGATTGTACAGGGTAGCTAAATTAATAAATGATACATGTACATCACCTAGTGTCGATAAATGAACCGCTTGATGGATTCATCTACATCATGCTGTAACGTCAGAACAACGTGGGTAATATATAGTATTGCGTAGTGGTTGTAACTTAACAATATTTGATCGAAGTACTCAACTAAAGTTAATGCACCTAAACATACGTTTATGGCACCTAGGTGTTGATAAATGAACAAATGTGGTAGCTTCATCATTATCATCATGCTGCGACGTCATGTAACAGAGCCACATACCCACGTTACTAAAATGTACTGTCTATGAGATTACATCGGTTTTCCCGCCAATTATTCACCTGTCGCTTCTTCTTGATCACATGAGCCTCAATCTGCCAATAAGAAAATAGCTTGCAACAAAAAAACTTTTTTATGTTGTTGTTCATACAAAAAGTTTTGAGTATAGAAAAACGCTGTACGCAAGGCGTATTATTCTTTTGCTTGTTTTATCCACCGAGTTGTTTTTCGCTTACAGCTCATCTATTTAATTACGTAGATCAATAATTATGCATCTTGTCATGATATTAGGTTGTCTGTGTGTATGTCCGTCCGTCATTACTCTACAAGCCAGACTCTTCAGTGGATTCGGCTCAAATTAGGCACACAGGTGCTTTATCGCAGTGGCATCTCTCTGATATAATTTAAGCAAATTTGGTAAACCCCCGGGGGTCATTTGGGAGTTCAAAAATTAAACTTTAAATAAATTAGCACAAATTTTGCTTAGCGATACCAAGTCGACTGATAAGCCAAAATTGGTTTCAATCAGCATGTATCAATACAAAAAATCATCCACGTCTCTATACAGCGATTAAGCAGTGGTATATTATATTTTTTATGTAGCGATACTAGTTTATATGACCAACAACGTTTTAAATATTGTATCTACCCAACCAACTTGTATTATTACAAACATTTTCATCTGCGTCTCTACAGCTGCTATTAAGCTCGTTTAACTAGGTTTAATAATTACAACGTTGTTGGTCATATAAAATAGTATCGCTATATAAAAATATATTATACCGCTGCTTAATCGCTGTATAGAGACGTCGATGTTTTTTGTATTGATACAATCTGATTGAAGTCAGTTTTGGCTTATCAGTCGACTTGGTATCGCTATGCAAAATTTGTGCTAATTTGGATAAAGTTTAATTTTTGAACTCCCAAATGACCCCCGGGTGTTTACCAAATTTGCTAAAATTATATCATAGAGATGCCACTGCCATAAGGCACCTGTGTTCCAAATTTGAGCCAAATGGACTGGAGAGTCCGGCTTGTAGAGTAATGACGGACAGACATACACACAGACACCATAATATCATTACAAAATGCATAATTATTGATCTGCGTAATTAAGTAGATGAGCTGTAAGCGAAAAACAACTCGGTGGATAAAACAAGCAAAAGAATAATACGCCTTGCGTACAGCGTTTTTCCATACTCACAACTTTTTGTATAAACAACAACGTTAAAAAAATGTTGTTGTTGCAAGCTATTTTCTTATTGGCTGATTAAGGCTCATGTGATCAAGAAGAAGCGACAGGTGAATAATTGGCGGGAAAACCGATGTAATCTCATAGACGTATCTATGTATGATTGTACACTATGTACATTATGATTAGGGTTGCTACGGTTTCGGTTGAAACCGAAAATCGGTTTCGGTTGCATTACAAACCGAACCGTAAACCGGCGCCGAAACCGAATAAAAAACCGAACCGAAACCGCGGCAACCCTATGGTGTTGATGGGATTGACATGCCGGATGTATGCAAGTAAAATATAACAACCTCTGCTTGACTTCGACTACTGACGTGATGATGATGAGAAAACTAAAACTTTTACGCTCTCTTGTCTTTTGTCCTTCTCGTTAAATCTCATTCTTCTGTTCTTAAGAACGTGTACCTAAAGTAGTCACAATTTCCCCTTACCACTTTCATTATTCGAGCAATAATACTCTGAATGCAACAGACACTCATTCTTTTCTGCTCTTGCTGCTGGTTCGAGTAGATGGTTCATTAAGAGTTGATAGACTGACGACTTGTAGCATGATATTTTTTTATCTGGCCCTTTTATCTTTTTTTATTTTTTTATTTCGACTTTTTGACGCCTCCACACATCCATACTGTAATGCTAAAACTAAAACCGACGAGGTTTCCTGGGAATAATCGGCGGGTTCAGAAAGCGCTTACAACTGGCTGTATTTCTAAAAGTGAACTATTTCCTGTGGCAGCAGCAACATCTACTTTTGAGATGGTGATTCATAAAAGGAAAAACGGTATTCTCAATCTTTGCCTCTACGTCGGGTAAGGAGATGGATCTAAAATTTACGGTATGCAGCATGATACAAGTGGGGAGTGTGTAGGAGTTTCAAAAGTTGAAGAAACTGTTGGAAAAGTCGAACCATATTAATATTAAGGATTACATTTTTATTTGATTATTTTTAGGCGAATGGATCTGGCAAGTCCCATTTTCCCGTGCGCATGGTTCAAGGCTGGGTGCGCTATTTTTCTCCGTGGATAAGACAATCTTTCACGGGTGGTCTACCAATCTCCACCTATTTACGCAAGTCTTTGCAGCCATTGCTGGAGAGCAGTGTGCTAAAACTGGAAATCGGTCGAGATATGTATTGCTATTGAAAAACTTTGACAGGTTTTATTATGACGCAGGAAACGACGTAGATTGTTCCGTTAAAATGCTCAATTCTTCACCAACCTGCTGGGCCAAGTATTCTTCTTTAAAGTTGATTGTTGTGGCATGCAGCCACATGCCTTGGGCTTTGGAGGCAGCGGTGATTGACTCCTTCCAAAGAAGAGTGTTCTTGCGCCCATTGGACTTCCAAGAACGGAAGCAGCTTATTAAAAAGAAATCGGCGGACTTGATGCCTCGGTCGGGCTTGGACATGACAGAGCAGGAGCTCAGGGAGGTAGTTAAACGAGCGGAGAAATTGGTGGGCTGGGAAGTACGTGAAACAGTGAAAAAGGTAAAGGCCATTTAATAAGGTGAGCTCAGACTAAAAGTTAAATTATTGCATTTAGAAGACTTGCTATCTGGCCATTTTAATTAACTATTATTTTAAAACTGCAGGTTGACTTTGATGTCATTTTTGATAGAATGCTGACAAGGAAGAATGAAAGAGAAATTTTGTCAAAGTTTGAGGAATTTAACCGGAGTTTTGGAGATGGTGACAAAGTTAGGACAAAAGGAGTGGTTAATTTTGAGGATAAAGGTGTTCAAGTGAACATGAAGCGGGGGAAGCGAAATGGAACTTCTCTATCTAAATTATTTGGTGGCATTACGATTTAGATTTTATTTTTTGATTACCTATGTTCAATTTTGCTTACATCATGTGACTCATGTGGAATTTTATCTCGATCGTGTGTAACCCAAAACTCAATCGTTTTTCTCCAATTACCTTTTTGATGTGGGTGCATCTTCTTAAGAAAGGAAAATTGCAAAATAAAGAAATATTTGTCCAACGACTTTTGGTTACGAAATTTCCCAAGTTGTCAAAAATCTGGCTTTTTTCCAAATTCATTTTATTTTGTACTGTATTTATCTCAAAAGTTATTATTGTCCAAGCTCTCAGATAATCATTTACATTAACCGCTTCTCTTGTTGCTATTTGCTATCATCGTGCCTTGTCTTGTGTATTACCAATTCAAAGTCTGGATGGCTTATGAAATTTGCCCGCGTAGTCATCATCCAAGATGAATCCAACAGTTTCCAGTCCAGTGGTCTGAAGAACAAGATGTGCATGATTATTTAAAATTACAAAAATTACAACCCATTTAGAAAACCATCATCTATTACTTTGAAATGTAAAGATGCTCTGATATTACTTTACTGCTGACCACCAAACCATTCAGGAACTTCTTACAATAATAAAAAGGGCACTGATAAAATTATGATGCCACCAGAGCCACTGTTCCTCAGCTTCCACAACTAACTTCAAATTTGCAATACGTAGTCAGTTATGCCATAACATCTAATAGGCAATAGCAATCACCCACTATGCCACTAATTTTGCTCACTGTACACGAAATTAGCATGCCTGCACAAACCTACCCTTATTCCTTAAATTTTAGCATTTAACTATCAGACTATACTAATTTACTTACGTAGATGATGGCGAGACTAGATTGTGCAGTCATGGGTTTCATTACATGTAAGCCAACGAAGAAGGGCGTAACAAACAAAGGGTGGAGAAGATAGCTGGTAAGATTATATAATACATTATTACTGTACATGTATATGTAGTTATACACTAATTTGTCAGCAACACCAACATAATGGTTTGTAGATACTTGTATTAGATTGTTATCAGCGAGTCAAGATTTGTACGAAAATTTACCCAAATTTCACCAACACGAGTAATATGAAAAGTAAAAATGTTTTCACAATATCCTCCGCTCATCCAGCTTCAACTGTATCATGCATATAGCAAAGCTTACTCTGTATAACAAGACGAATAATCCTGCTGTAAGCAATATCAGAGACGTAGCTGAAAATAATGGAGGATATAAGGATATATTAAAAGTCAAAGAAAAGGGGTCTATATCCCCTTTATCACTTGTCATTGCAAGTTGAATACCGAAAACACCACCTCAAAGTTTAACGCCTCTGTGGGTAAGAGGGGCTAGCCAATCTGGATCAAACTTTGTTAAACGTCATAATTATTCATTATCCATATATACAGCAACGTTCAACTATAGGCTATACTTTGAAATTTTGGGTAACCCCCATTGCCCCTCTGGAGAATGATCGATCGGGCTCAAACTTTCCTAAGGACCATTTGTGGCAAGTTTAGTTGAAATCGGTCAAGGGCAAAGGGTGTCCGGGCACGAGAGACGGACAGACGGGGACAACCAAAAACAAATTACTTAGCTTAAAGCATTTTCAGCTTACTACGTAATAATATGAGCCTGCTGGAGTATAGTTGAAAGAACAGCATAACTGTTACAGTATACATGTAAGAAAGAGAATTTACTCGAGTCCACGCATCCATGTCGTCAGTTTGGTTTAATTCGTTTTTCGCTGAAGAAGCAACAGCTAAAATTAAACTATTGATTATAAGGTAGGTTTTCATGAAAATAAATTGCGACTATTATATTTTTAAATAAAAATTAACCACTGTACGGTATTGGTATTTACAATGGGTGTTTATCATTGCTGTATTTCTTAGCTCTGTGCCCTGTTAAACAATTTTATTTGGTAACGGCACTCAAATGGAAAAGACTTTTGAAGCCGAGAAAAAATGTTGGCAGGACTTAATTCCTGTCAACAACTTGATTAAAATGAGCAAGACAGAGTACTACCAATTGAAGAGGAGGAGGCTGAGGATATCGTTCCGCGTATTGAACACTGCGCTGTGAATCATACGTCTTTTGTAGGACTGGAGGACGTGAAAGAGGATCTCTGGGAGGCTTTGTTTGACCCGAAAACAAAGAAAATTCGTTGCAACAAAATTCTGTTTTATGGGGTAAATATTTTGAAATCAATGTTATCTCTAAATACTTAGCCGCAATCATTATCTGCATATTGGGGGCATGACCCAGGAAACCCGACCTGGTTTGGTAGAAAATGGGATTCTTTCCGGGTGTCTTCACCATTTGCACGTCAACCACAAACAGGTAGGCCTGTGGACTTTTGCTCTGACGGAAGGTTGCGCCCCGTGTTTGGAGTGCCCCGCCCTGTCCACGGATCCTGCCAGTGGTGGCAGCGGAGGTGAGATGGACTACTACTTTGACGGACGGGGTTACGCTGTTGTGGAGCGAATTCAAAGCCAAACGTTCAACCCCCGATTTTTTGACGTTAGTCTGGAGTTCAAAACGTTTTCCGAAAACGGACTCCTCTTTCTTACCGTGAATCAAACGGTGGGCAAAATTATTGCTGTGGAGTTAAAGGAAGGTCGCATTCTAATGCAAGTGAGACATCGCTGGGGTGCTCACGAGGAAAAGGATATCCTCCGTGTAGAAACAGACCCTCCGGAGGTCAAGTACAACACGGGAGAGTGGACCTTGGTGCGAGCTTTGTGGGTCTTTCAAAAGCGAACACAAACTGCTCGTTTAATTGTAGGGAACAAGGACTTCACCCAAGAAAAGCGATCCACAGGTCTGAGTTTAAAACTGCACAAGGCAAACTACCAGATTGGTGGGGTGTCACGTGTCACCCACCTTTGATCCTGGCAAGTGGGATCACGTCCTGCCCGAGATTCTGCCTTACGTGGGCTGTATTAAAAATGTTTTGGTGGACGGTAGCTCATACGACGCCATGGGAAGTCACTATCACGGCGTGGAAAGCCCATGTGGAGGGAAATCCGTCTTTTTGACCAGTTTTGAGGGAAATGGATACGCAGAGTTTCGCAGCAGTCCAATCGGTAAAAACTTTAAAGTCGGATTTTCCTTCAAAACGGTTCAACCCCGGGGGCTGATGTTACTCTCCACTTTTGCCAAAGGAGTAAGTCATCATTTCCTCCTAAAATTTAATCATTTGTCCTCAAACTATTACAAAAAAATCTTGTGTGCTGTCTGTTTTCAGCTGGAGTCCCCAGACGAGCACTACTACGCCTTTTACTTGGACGCCGGCAAGGTTCACGTACAAATCGGGATACCCCAGGGACCCTTTGACCTCTCAAGCAATGGTACTCGCTACGATGACGGTCGTTTCCACTCTCTCCGCTTTTTCAAGAAAAATCGCAAGTTGTACTTGTATGTGGATGATGAAGAGTTGATGGAACTCCGGATTCCTAAACAGGCTGCTAGCACCACTGTAAATGCGCCTCCCGTTCGGGGTCTTTTTCTTGGAGGCACCACCACCGACATTCAACGTAAGTTTGAAGAGACTCCTCTTCCCGTCCGGCACGGTTTCCAAGGTTGCCTACAAAATCTACACTTTGGCAGTACCCTCCTCAACTTAAACTACCCCGTCTCGTACAAAAATCAAAATTTGGGCCAGTGTCCCAAGCACCACGAGCCAGATCCTCTGTTGGTCAAGTACCTTTACCCTAACATGGGCATTGACAGTAGTGCCGTGGTCAGAATGACGGATCCCGAGTGTGCTGCTGCAGGAGGAGTTAGACGGCTGGGAGATGGTAACGAGAGTACAGAGGGAGAAGCAGGTACTACTGGCCCCGTGGTTATCGACCAGGAGGAACCTTTCAAAGCTTGGCACTTTGGGGACAGTCCCAATTCTTACGCCACCCTGAGTCTGGTAGCTAGCAAAGTGCTGAAGCAAAGCTTCAACATTAGCTTTCACTTTCGGACATTTTATCCCAATGGCATGTTCTTCCAGGGACTGGTGAGTGGCCGCCCATGGACAAAACTGACACCAGATATTAGTATGTGATAAAATTAATTAAATGTTTTACTTTTTGGTACAGAAAAAAAGGGGTAACGGGGGCTACTGTTTAATGAGCTTTCTGAAAGATGGCCAAGTGATTGTAAAATTACACGGAAATCGACCCCAGGATTTGGTTAGGTCCGTGTCGGGGTTGAACGATGGTCGCTGGCATCACATTGTGATTGTCAAGGCGGAAGACAAAATGTTTTTGCATATTGATGGAAGGAACGCGACGAGCACTCAAGTGCCGAAAATTAAAGCCATTGGCAAAATGCACATTGGAGGGGTACCTTCGGATGGACACGACTGTTTGGAGAACTCCATCCACAAACCAGAGTACTTTAAAGGATGTCTCAAGAACTGGGTGGTCAACTCCCACTTTTACAATCTGGACAGTAACTCGGCACAGCTGAGTAATGTCAGTCCCTGTTTTATGAGAGTGGAGGCAGGCACGTTTTTCAGAAGCGGGAGCTACGCCATCTACTGTGAGAACTGCGGTTGAGCTTATGCAATTTAATTAAATTAAATGGACTATTAAACGTGAATAAGAAGTTTAAATTAATTTCCTCATGATTTTCAGCACACAATTTCACACTGGGAACAATGCTCGAAGTAGAGTTGGATTTTAAGAGTGACTCCAGGCACGGCACTCTTCTTAGTTTACTGCCTCACCGTATGTCTTCAAAGTACCCCCAATTTGCAATATTCTTACGAGATGGCAAGGTAAAGAGAAAACAAAATGTATTTAACTGCTAACCGTGTTCACAAGTTTTAACGGTTTTTTTGCAACTACTTGTGTGAAGGTCATTGCCCGTGAAACGCAAAGTGGCGACGAGTATTACGAAGCCTCCGCTGACTTTCATCCCGACACTGGCTACGTTTGTGATGGTCAGTGGCACAACATTCGGGCCAATTACGAGAGAGGTTCGATAACTCTGCGAGTGGACGGAAAGTCTCCCATTTTTGCTCTAGCCGAACCAGAATCCCGCATGGGGCCGGCTGCGGAGGGTGTCGCCACGACCGCTGCCAGTGCAGGAAGTAACGACGCCAGCAGTAGTAACGGAGGAAGAAGTAATGTGTTATCATCTTCCTTGGGAACTATCTACATTGGTGGAGTTGATGGTAAGACAAAGAACAAGTTACCTCGTTCAGATCAACAAGTTGGAAACCGAATTAATTAATTTGTTGTCTGTTTCCAGATGGCAGTGCTAGTCGCTTCAACAGTAAACTGCAGTTTCACGGGTCGCAAAGATTCTGATTCTCGTAAGTTTCTTGTATACATAAACGTGGAGATTTTTCCTATTCATACAACCGTTCGGAGATTCTACAAACCGTAATAAGCTTCAATCAACTTCCATGTTCCCCTTTTAGCTTTGCAAAAGAAGCAATCTGGGATCAACGTCAAGGCGTCAGACATGTGGTCCTTTGCCATTGTCCTTTGGGAACTTGCAACCAGAAACGTTCCTTTTGCAGATTTAAGTCCCATGGAAGCCGGGATGAAGGTACGCAGCGTCTAGTACAAACAAACGAAACAGTGTTCTTATTATACCAATAGATATAATAAGAAAACTGTAAAATAAAATGAACCACAATAACGACGTCGACGTCATTGTAAACAGTAACCTTTAACTGTACATTTTGTTTTTATTAGATTGCTCTGGAAAGTCTTTGTGTTTCCCTGCCTCCCGGAACGTCTCCCCACTTGGCCAAGTTAATCCGAATCTGCATGAATGAGGATCCCGGCAAACGACCTACTTTTGACATGATTGTTCCCATATTGGAGAAAATGCAATCCAATACAGCCTAAAAATTCAACAGTACATTTTTAAACTAATTCGTGTCGATTTGTATTATTGTATTTTCCGCCAAGCTCGTCGTCTGCCGCCAACAAAACACTTGCGTACGTTTTATTCACTATAAAGCATAAAGCATCCACCATCCTGCTGTGACACTGCAGCTAAAATGTTGTTGTCAAATATGCCATCAACTTTTTATCGGAACTTCCATGCATAATGAGAATTAAATTTCGAAAACGTTTAAGTTCAATGACCTCTGCGTTACTACTTATTACTATAAACGAGAGATTTTTAAAACGTGCGCTTTCCAAAAAGAAAAACGTGTTCAATCTTTGCCTACGAGACGATTTTGCCTACAAAATACTGCCTTTTAAAATGTACATTTTCATAAAAATACTATCCATTATACTCTATTATACTCTTCCTTTTTCAACTATAATTAATAATTAGTTAATAATAACAATTATCATAATAATGTTGAAAGGTTAATATTGTTATTCGGTTAAACGCTAAAATATTTAAACTCACTTTATGTTTATTATTATTATCGTGTCGGCGTGTAGTGCATTTGTGTCAACGTAGTTTTAGTTAAAACAGTTTAGCGATTATAAAAAATATCAAGTTATACTTGCAGCATAATAATAAAGGTGCCAGTGCCGGTTGTTAGTAAACAGAAAAAGTATTCTGGTGACGAGTGTTGTTTTAATGCGAAACAAAAAAGTATTACCACACTAATTCGTTATTAATAATTATTAATCATTATGCTAATTAAACAACTTAAATTAGGTACGTTTAGCAGTCCGCCCATGATTATTTCATTTGATTTCATTTCATTTGATTGATGACAATTTCAGGATAATTGGGGAAAAGGTCGTGTTGGTGCCGTATAGACAAAGTCACGTTCCAAAGTATCATCAACGGATGGGCGATGAGGGTATATTGCGCCCTACTGGCTCCGACCGATTAACTTTGGCAGAGGAGTTTGAAATGCAGACGAGCTGGACCGATGATACCGATAGTAAGTTAAAATTAGTTTCATATATCAGCTGTTATCATAACCCAAAGTTGGTGACATAGTTAATTGTTAGTGACAGTGACTTTGAAAATATGAAGAGTGTACGTTCATAATTCTGGATGCTGAGCTGTGGCGTCAGAGGGAGGGGGATGAAGTAGCGGCAATGGTAGGCGACACCAATCTCTTTTTCAATGTGAGTCCCTTCGAGTGTTGACGAGCAACAAGATCACTACTACTCTGTGGCAGAAATTGAAATCATGATTCCGGAACAGGCTGCAAGACGAAAGGGATTTGCTACTGAAGCACTGGTC
>JAHZNB010007655.1:0-14015 GCA_027744295.1 Callyntrura guangdongensis | reverse complement strand
TTTTGTTGCAAGCCACTAAACTCATCAGAAAAAAGTTTTCCCTTCTGCATACTCTCTCTCCTTCTCGTCTCTCGTTTTCATAGCAAGTATATTCAACCTGTTTCTTAGTCACAGCCAGAGCCAACTCTGTGCGTGGTGTGTATATGTGTGTGTAGATTGTAGATGTGTTCACCAACTCCAACTTTAGCAATCTACATTCACTCTATTGACGCCTCCTTATGCTAAACCATACACTCACTCTAATGGTTCTCGTTCGTTAAAGTAGGCATGACGTCAAGTTTTGTGGTCATGGTGCGTACTTCACAATTAAAAACACTCTTTGTCACTGGAGTTATTACTATTGTTGCTGTTGCGATGACATGAGTGTAAGCGAATTTATAGTATATGGAGATACTGGAATCTGTACCTATGTTCACTTTTGCCTCCGTCAGAGAAACTCTCATAAATTCCCTTCTTGGGCAGAAAACATGATGTAAACAATGTTGAGTTGTTTTTGGTTTACCTGAAACACATCTTCATCATTCCGTGTCTCTTTTATGATGTAGACGTACATGTATGATTCTTACGCTAATAATAAGGAAAAGCATCTGTAAAAACAGCTTGGCGGTAGCGTCAAACACGTTTTGCATAATAGACATAATGAGTTCATGTGTGCATACAAAATTTACTGATTCTAGAAGAAATGATAATGACAATATATTGCGAAGGCTGGGCGTGCACTCAGGCATTTTAATATCATGCCTTTATGTTACATACTAAATATAAACCAGAGGAAAATATTTTGCAGCCCTGAATACAAAAAAGAATTTGTTTTCATTACTTTTCCACTATCATGTAAAGTATTCATGGACAACACCGCTGCTGATGTGCTGTGTGCCTGTGTGTGTAGATGCCAGGAGTGTGGCAAGTGGGAATACGCCTGGAAGATAGGTAACAAAACACAGCGTTTTAATGGCTTCAAATGTACGCGGGTAAGTAGTTGTGTGTCTGATTTTAATGGGACTTGACAAGGACGAGGGCTATAAAATTAATTGTGGTCTAGATAGGAAAAAAGTATACAAAATGGGACAAAGACGGTGGAAACGGAGAAAGAAAAGGAGAAGAAGAGGTGGAGGATGATGATGATGCCCCACACATAATAATACTTATAAACATGCACGTATTCATGAGTTTGTACCGAGAGAGAGAAGAGGAGTGAAAGGGTTGAGTGAAAGAGTGGTTATATCATTGGATATGCGTGCTTATACATATGTCTTGAAATAGAAAGAGGCAGAGTGGAAGGCTAGTGGTGGCACATACAAAACACGAGGTGGTGGTGCAGAGGGTTGCTAGCTTTTTCCTTTACACTCGTCTTGGGCACACCAGAAAAGCATTTACACGTAAACTTTTTCCAGTGACGACGACAACGAGAAGGACGAAAAATAAGCTTGTGTAGAGTTAGGAGAAAAGAAAAAAGTAGCTCGTGTTGGGTTGTTGTACGAGCGGTGTACCAAGTAACTGCCTATAATAATATCAAGGAAGCAAAAAGCAAAATGGAAAAGTGATAGGGAGAGAGAGAGAGAAGGCTCATAATATTATTATGGAAGAGGCGTTAAGTTACACACAACATGATAAGAACTCACAGGAAGAGAGAAGAACATGCATGTACTTTTTATGTTATCAAGATTCATAAGCTGTAAAAAACAGAAGAAAAATACGAGGAACTGGTCTCTTGCTTCCTTGTACATATTTAAACGTATGTACCTCTATGTACACTTTTTTGTTGAGCGACGCAAGAGAAAAACGAAGAGGAAGGATAGAAAGACTGAGCAAAATAAGTCGTTGTAGGGCAAATACGTCATAAAAGTTTTTTTTCGGGATGTGCCCGAGTCGTTTCCCGTGTCAGCCTTTGCAAACCTTTCTCGGACGACAGGTTTATGAAGATCATATGTTACTACCGTTTACTTTCGCCACAGCTCTCTCTCTCTCTTCTCTGTCGTCTTTTCGTTTTTTTGCCCATTGTTATGTTATTGCTCCTTGCCAAGTTTTATCGGAACCATCCGAAGCAATCATCCGTTTTTCAGGAACATGGACACAGAGGAAGAAAAGAGAAGCAAGAAAAAGTGAGTCAGAGAACGAGATGCGGAGAAAATACAGAATATAATATATGATACATAACAAATGAGCAGTTTGCCGATGATGTTGACGATATGATGTGTACTTTTATATTTAGCAAAAAAAGACAATAAATTATCCAACACGAAGGTTATTCAGGTTTCCGGACAGGTATCCTACATACTTTTGCGTTGGTTTGCGGTGTCAGCTTTTTATGGTCGATACAGCTTCATATCAACGTATAATTAATAAAATTGAATTTACAAGAGATGGTGTAAAGCTTGCACTGAAACCCGATAAAGATATTTCTTTGCATTCAGGTTTGTTCAGCTTACCGAATATGAATATCATTAAAATAAATGGCCGTCACAATAAAAGATTACGAGACGGTAAAGTGGTACCCGAATGAAACCATTTACGGGCAGATGATCTGGCGGCGGGCGATACAGTCATTGTCTGCCTGGCCTTTGTCGTCTTAAGGTGTATTTCTTTCGAATATTATTATTATTTTTGACAATGAGCGAGTGTTCCGCATAGTTTATCATAATAGGGTGTGCGTAAATAGGCTCAATTGGTAAATATACCAAGTGATCTCCCTGTAACCAGAGGTGGAATGGCAGACATAGCCGCATTGATAGCCAGGGAAAGGCAATTCATACAATGGTAGTAATAATAACAGCCGTTGGTTGCTTACACAAAATATATTTTATTGTTGTAAAGGAAACTACACAGGAGTAAAATGTGACGTTGTGACTTCACCACACACACAGGAGACGACGGAGAATTTGTGTGTATGCTTTGTCTACTCATGTATAAATAGTATAAGTAACCGTATAAGTCACTGGAGTCGACCTGGCACTGCATTGCTACCACTGTTTCTTGTAAACTTCTAAATCCTCTTTCAACGGTATAAATAGCTCTGATAGTATTTTGTGTAAAGGTCGGTAATATCAGCATCTCAGCACTGGGCTCTGCCGTCTCCGTCGTCGTTGTCGTCATCATCATCACTATGATCACCGGCTTCCTTCGTTTCTCCTTGTTCGTCTTCCTCCTCGTCTTCTTTTTGCTAAGTAAAACATATCACACTCACCATAATGTCACATAATAAAACATAATACAAGATATAGCCTATGGATAAAAGGGGGAAAAGAATGACCAAAGCCAAAAGCTTTAGGAAAAAGAAAGGAAACAAGCCAGGGAGCAAGAAAATCGAGAGTAAGAGCGGAGAAGGATTCTTCCTCGCCTGGGCACAATAAATAGCCCAATATGTAATGGGATCGGAAGCCAAACTTGCAATCATAAACAATTTCCTTCCATTCATAGCGAGGCCCAAAAGAGAGACATTTAGGATGTTAGAGATAATATGATTATTGCTATTTGTTCGTCCGCTGGCCAAAAAAAAGAAGACGAAAACGAAAACGATGGAGAAAACCTGGAAACAGGATCTATCCACAATCACCATACCACTTGATATGTGTAGTTCCTTGTATATCAAAACTACCATTACCGTACTACTACGACGATGGCAAACAGCACTTAGATGTTCCCTTTTGGAATTCCTCGTAAATAGATGAAACTTTATACTGCAATTTCACTCCTGTGTATGTGTATTCCGTGTACTTAAGTAGTACATAATATTTACTGGTTCCTCTGTCTCCTGCTTTTCCTTTCTCCCTCTTGAACTCCAAAAATATTCCGAAAATATAGTTTATGCACACGCTCCTTTGGAAACATTACGCTGTTACCGGAGTTTTTTTGTGGGTGTGTGTGTTTGGTTGCGGCAGCAACAGCAAAAATTATTGGAAAATATAAAAAAAGTATCATCTTCACATCTCTCTTAAGAATGAAACATTTGAAGGTGGTGCAATGGTACACACAATTCATTCAGAAAATAGTTGAAAATTGGGTTCTCTCTCTCCTCCTCCTCTCCCAAAAAATATTTTGCTTGGCTGCGAAAAAAGGTACAACTTACTGCCGGCATTTGCAAATGCTAGTTATGAAACTTTAGTTTTTTTGGGGGGACATTAAAACATTTATTGGACAGGGTTACGGCAGTAACACTTACTTGTTTGGCAAACAATAAGTACTCTTTTATTTCTAACTGGGCAAAGTACGATCGTCATCATTGTTGGCTTGAACATAAGCATCATCATATTATATTATTTATCTTTGCCGAATAGCCAAACAGGCGTGCTTTGTACATAAACAAGCCTGCTGAGTTTTCATGAAAAAATTTCCTTTTCTTTTCGGATGATGCCATCTTCAATATAAGCAAGCAGTTGTGATTTTGTGATTCTGGTGGTGCTACTTTTAGGTGTACGTATTTATTTAAGTAAGCGACCAGAGAAGATGCAGATGGAAGGCGGCCACGTCAGCAAAAGAGTAAACAATATTATTTTTTCCCGTACATAAACACGCCCCACTAAACGTTTCAAAGAAAATGAATACAGATACAGCTGGCAACTTGTGTAGTCCTTCCATTCCGTTACAATGGCGTTATGTTTTCCCTTCTCTGAGCAATAACGCTTTTAGTAAAAGGAGTGAACCAGCAGCAACATGCAGCTTAATAGCAAAAACATTAAAGTATCATGGTCAGCAAGAAACAAAAATAATTTATTACATATGCGATGTGATGGATTTCTCTCTCAATCTCTCTCTCTCTCTCTCTCTCCCCGTCTGCTTTTTGTGTTGACAAAACTGATGACAACTGCTAAAAATATTTTTATTTTTATTTAATGTGGTTTATTTGTGATTACTACAATGATAATGACGAGTTTAACTATTGATGGTGTACCGATGGTACTGCTTTGTGTTATGATGATGATGATGTGATGACAAATGACTAAAATGTTTTATTTCATTTACACGGGGTGAAAAAACACTCATGCTTATGAGTGCATTAGCTTCATGAACACAACTTTAAAATGTACATGGCATACCAACACAACAATACGAATAAAAACAGTTGACATTCACACAACCATGTAATATGTAGTAATGATGATGTTGCTCATACATTATTGTTATTAACAAACACAATAATCATACACACACATTTTATTTTACTCTGTTTTCGCTGTACAGCACAAATTTTGTCTATTGACGAGTACTTAGCTCATGTTTAAAAATTTGTATGGCCCAGCTAATAAGACAAACATTAAAATATAGTAAGCATATTTTTTTCATGACAGTTTTTTATTTTCAACTCTCACAGAGACCGTTTATTTGCTTAACAATGAAAAAATGCTGGTAGGTACACAACGTTAATTTTTTATGCCTTTTGTACTTTGCCTCATCCACGCAGCACTGTCATCGTCACACATCTCATCATCAACTATCTTTGTACCTACCTAATGCATTACGCTACGCTGGTTATTTTTGCCTGAGTGTTTTGCTTTGCTTGTTTTATTTGTCGTTCCGTCCCTCTGCAAGTAATCATCGTCATTGGCAATCTGCACAAAAAATACAAACAGCAACGTCAACAGGATGGCAGTGTAATATGTGGAGTTGGGAAGAGGAGGAGATAGAAAATAAGGACCGCTGTGACTTGTCATCACTATCATCATCATCAAATAAAAATACACACAGACCATAATTCTTGTTATTTATATTTACACAAAAATATACATACACACAGTAATACACACACACACCTTGTGTTCGTATGCATGGTTCGTGATTTTTCACTAAAAAAGCTGGGTAGTGTGAGTAATAACTTTGCTTATTATGATTTCTAGGAAAAGTGCCAGAAACTTATGACAGTTTCTTTGCTTATGGCATGGTCTAATTTTTCTCTTTCACGAATAAAACCAACACCTATCGCCTTGGCAAGTTTCTTTTGAAGGAAGGTACCTTACCTAGTGTCACAGCTATTTAATCAGTAATTTTTTCTCATTTTTGACGCATTTTGGTGGATGAATGATGGTGATCTTGATGATGATGCGGTGGTGAGTGTGTTTGCGTTTGAAGTTTACACAAACACAATATTATTATCAGGCTGTTGATGATGTTGAGGAATGATCATCATCATTGAAGCTAGTTGAAATGATTACAGTGGTACACAAAGCTCTTTTTAACAAACGCTACAATCGAGCCAGTCATTTGCTATGCTGCTCTAGTGGAAAAACAAGCATGACGACGATGAGGATGATGTTGATGATGGTGAGGAGAGTCTCTAGAAGGTATCGTGGGGATGGTGATTACTGGCTGTATTGATGATAATGAGAATGGATCCTGCAGCCGCCGACGACGACGGAAAAGAGGCAGGTTGATGAGAGAACTTTGCCATTTGAGTAAACTTACAAATAACATAATTTGTTCCTCACATAAAGCGTGGAAAATAAAAATAAACAAAAGTAACAAGTACAGAATTATCTCTATAATAGACACAACCACGAACACAAATTCTTTTTTTTATTCTATGTACCTGGTTGGAACACATCATCGTTGGGGGTGATGATTTGTAATCGAAAAAGAGTGTGTGCGTTTATTTAGTACTATTGGCACTTACCTACATTTTTTGGAAAAATACTTATTTCTATAGCGTCAGTACTGCTACAATTCACACGTTTGGTACTTTCGAACATACAGCGTGTGGCTTGGCTTTACCTCTGTGCAGTCTGTTAAAAGCCTTTACTCGTAGACCAATATTTGTCATAATCATCGTGCATAGCAAACAGTAAACTGGAAAAATGCTTTTTCCTATTTCGTAATGTTTCTTATTTCCTTATAAACAAAATTCGACATGCACTGACTAATCGTAAGCGACTAGCATCGAATTTAGTGTCGTTTTAGTTTTCAGTTGTGTACAAATAGGTGCCTAAATTGTCAACCGTAGTTACCTATTTTTCCATGTCATTTACCCTGATCAATTTTATGGGTCTCGTTGGTTCACAAACACTAACATTACTAGACTGTATAGTGTCAATACACACAATTTTAACCATATTTATTTTTCTGTTTATGCATTTTTTTGATGATTACCAAAATCTGAAACGATGCAAATAGTATTCTAGTAAAGTAAATACCAGAATAACACCATAAATATAAATAGCGAGGAAACAAGAGTCACAGTGAGATTTAGGTTGAATGTAGAATGAAAACTAACTAACTTCTTTGTTGCTGCTATTTTTCGCGCATCAGTCAGCACTGTGTAAACAGCATAAAATTGGTTAAAAAAGTTTGTGTGGGTATACAACATGTATAATGTATTTAGGTATAAGTGGCTTTTACCAATGAAGCTTCATTTTTAATAGAAAAGTGTACAGGTGATTACCTAATATTATAATATGTAATATGTTGGGAGCAGAGCAGGGCAGGCCACCGGTGGCTGGTGGGCGTCATTTGCTTTACATGTAAACCTGTAACTTTACGTTACACCGTCGTACTCTGAAACTACACGGTCAATTTTTTAAAAATCAGTAGCTAGATCATAGTTTAAGTAATTATCTATCCTATGGTGATTGGGTTTTACAAAACATAATTTTAAAGGCATTAAATTCACATTTCAAATAAAAACATGTGTTTTTGTTTATGTTTTTATTTGAAATGTGAATTTAATGCCTTTAAAATTATGTTTTGTAAAACCCAATCATCCTATGATAAAGAATTTCTTAAACGGGAGGGAATTAACCGGCATCAAAAATTGCAAGAACCGTCCCTCAGATTAGTGGAGATCGGCGAGTACCCAAAACATTATTGAGCCTTAATCGTCCCTGATGTGTTTTTGAGTGACGAAAAATTTGTCCATATTTTTGAGGGACGAAGTATTTATCAATATTTTTGAGGGACGAAATATTTATCAATATTTTTGGGATGAAAAATAAATCATGTCTTTCTTATTCATTTTAAACTTCACAAATAATATAAACTCTTTCAAGCTTTTTGAAGTGCCTTTGACATACGCTTTGGACGCCCCGTCTCTTCTTATATTCAATCCCTCCTGTCATTGCTTCTGGAGGTAACTCGAGCAAACCTTGTATAATTGCAATACCGATAACATGTTTACATACATACGATTTTAAGAAAAATAGGGAATCATACTTTAAAATGCAACAAGCTATAATTATCTTTTACCTTGAAAATTTTAAACTTGTCTTTGCTGAAAGATGTTAACTTGAGCATACTAAAAATGCTGCACAGCGGGGCACATACCCAGTTCGCCGATAATTAAAAGTTGAGCATAAAAATATTCTACGCTACGTACAGATACAAGGAGAGCGTAACTAATTAGCTTGTTATTGTGTTTTGGTCTGGAGGAACGATATGTCTTTTGTAGGTATGAACCACTTCATCACATGTTGTAGATAAACCCGGTGTTTTGTGAAGGAGGAAAAACTTTCCCGCTGCTATTGTTTATCGCTAATATTTAATTTTGTCGGCTGACATATTTAAAAACGACAATACCGAAATTTTTATGATGATTTTTTCATTTAAAAAACCACTCCAAAAGTACCCCGCATGGTATTAATTTATCAGGAGGAATGTGAACTCTCGCGGCGGTAAAAGCGGCGGATTCTTGCTTCAGTGATATTTGAAAATAATTTAGAAGGACGGGGAGTAGCTCCCCGTAATGGAAGGAGAATAGCAACAACAAAACATTGGGATAGAATCGTACCTGTACTTGCTCTTCCCAAACTACATAAACTCTGCTTACTCACATGACACGAGATTTTCATGCAAAGGAAATATTAAATTACTCCTTTGGAAAAATGTAACTTTACTTCATCTGGTCAACATCGAATATTACGGAAATTTCTTTTTCGTTTCATCGTATTGAGCTTGCATCATGCATACTGGAATTTCACAAATTTAAAAATATCAAGTCATAAAAAATTTGCACGAGTAACTTATTATATTTTATATTGTGGACGTATCAAGTCAAATTAATCAGTAGTCCGTGGCAAGTTGTAAAAATGTTTTTATGTGCATGAAGAAAACTTGAAAAAATAGTAATAATTATTTGCTGGTCGTAGGTAGGAGTAACAAAGTGTAAACTAGTCGCAAGCTACTAGTATTACTTTAAACCATAATTATTGCAGAAAAGCATCTCATAATCAGGTTTTAGCTGCAGAATCTTGCTGCAGGGAACATTCTTGCTGTGCATTAAGTTGCGCCAAAAATCACTGACGACAGACACTAACGAGGTGTTTTCAATGGATCGGCTTCACATTTTCAGAAATAGTAACCTTAATTAAGATAACTCTTTATGCCAAGTGTCGAGTTACAACGCCTAACAGTTTTGGAAAAAATTAAAAATAAGATTTTCCACTGAACATTTTTCTCAAACATTATGGAGTTTAACATGTAAAAATCAGGATGAGCTAAGGGTCCTGTACTAGTTTTTTTAAATTGCACACCATAGAACTATCAAAGTAACCAAATACTTGAAATTCAATTCATGAATCCAAAGTCGCCGCCAACATAACACGACATCTGAAATGACTCAAAGACCCATTCTGACTCCTTTGGAATGCATAACAAAAATGACTGATCCAAAAATGTTCAGTGGAAAATCCTATTTCTTATTGTTTTTCCAAAACTGTTAGGCGTTCTAACTTATGGTAAAATGAGCGTTTCCGGTTCCTCTCCGACGACCCCTTTGACCTGCTTCAGCATAACGCCACCTACTGCGACAGTACGAAGGGAATCATTGATCATAAAATGATGCGTACTTACATTCCCATCGCAAACAGAGTTCCAGTTATCGTTTCACCAGCCTTAGCCTTCGCTGTACCCGACGGATTCACGGTGCCTCTCGAACCTTCAAGGGGAATGGGAAGGATTTTCCGGTGTAGCGTTTACTATGCTCTGCAATAAAATAAATAAAACTTCGCCTCGCCTACTTTGCGTATATTCAAGGTCAGAAAGCAAAAATTAATAACAGTAAAAACAGTGCTGAGTTTTGGAAGGCAATAGAAAGTTTTCGTTTTACCCCACGTAAACCTGTGTCGGTGGCCGAAGAAAAATGGAAAGACTATTATAACAATCATGCCACCAGCAGCACTGGATATATGTACTTACATTGGCAAAAACATACAGGGTGATTTTTATAAAGCAAAACACATTTGCTTTCACTTTACAGAAAAACCAACTGGTCAGTAACAGTCAACTTATTCTCATCATCATGCCGAGACATGGGAGAGCGTCACACCAAAAACCTCGGTATAAAACTAAGAACGCTTTCACCCGATGAGTTTTTTGTAAAAACCTGACTTTTTGTACACAATCCCTATTTAACTCATCACTCATCATTTCATAGCAACTACTGAATATTGGTTCCTGCCCTAATGGGGCTCTACAAGGACTGGGAAAATGTTTATTTCCAACAGGACGGCACACCAGCACACTTTGCAAGACCAGTCAAAGAATATTTAAACTCCGTCTTTTCAGACAACTGGATTGGTAGAGGAAGTGGGGAGTTAGCTTGGCCAGCCCGTTCACCCGATCTTACACTGCCAGATTTTTTTCTTTAGGGCGTTTTGAAAAACGCCGTCTAAAAATCCTAGCACGTAATACTCGAGATAATGAGATACTAATTTTTTTCTGTAAAATGCAGCTGTTTTAAGTGTTTCGTTGCTATTAAAATGTTACCTTATTTTTATCTTGCTAATTTTACGCAGAAGTTGCTATGAAATGACGAGTGATGAGTTGAATGGGGAGTGTGGTCTTTATTTGAGCGGGTATTTTAAAGTTTTAAAATCTGTAAAATGCAGCTGTTTTAAATGTTTTGTTATTAATATTATATCTTATTATTATCATGCTGATTTTATGAAGGAGTCACTATGAATTGGTGAGTGATGAGTTAAATGGGGCTTGTTTGGGAAGTCGGTTTTTTACAAAAAAATGCATCGGGTGAAACATTTCTTCTTAGTTTTGTACCGCGGTTTTTGGTTTGACGGCTCTCCCATGTCTCGGCATCATGATGAGCATAAGTTGACTGTTACTGACCAGTTGGTTTTTCTGTAAAGTGAAAGCAAAGTGTTTTGCTTCTTAAAAATCGCACTATACAATCATTTGAAAAAGAGATCGAAATGAATGAACAAGTACTCGCTCTGCAAAAAATTGGTTGTAAGAGATCACCTGGCCCTGACGCCATACCAACAGAATTCTGTAACAACTAGCATAAGAATTCAACTTACCCGAAGTAGGTAAAACGGCGTTATTAAACCTTTATAATAAAATCACTCCCAGCTAACAAATAGACCAATAGCTCTTTTAAACGCCAACCTCAAATTTTTCTCTAATAATCCAGACTCGGCTTCAGAAATGGGCTCAGGAAAACAATATAATTCCCGAATCTCGGGCCGGCTTGCGATCAAGAAGAGGTTTCGAAGACCAAGTATTTATTTAGCAACTGCGGTGCAACTATCTCTCCAAAATAAATAAGGAAAATGTACGCACTATTTATCGATTTTGAACTTGCCTTCCCCAGTGTCCCGCATTCAAAATTTTGGTCAAAATTATTCACAATAGGTGTGTCGGAGAAAATAATTAAAATCTTAAAATACTTATACAATAACTCAAGCACCTTTATTGGAACCAAACATGGCAGTAGCGAAGAAATCGACATGACTCTAGGACTATTAAAAGGAGAAACCCTGAGCCCTCTATTATTTAGTTTATATATATCTGACATTGAAAAAACCCTACGCGATACAGGTATTGCGTGTGTAAAAATAAATCACAAATTTGAAATGCATCTGCCAGCTTTTGCAGATGACATGGCATTAATGGCGAACACCCCGGGCCACTTACAGAGAAAAATTAAAATACTGGTGAATTATTTTAACAACTTTAGCCTTAAAGTTAATTTAAATAAAACCAAAATAATGGTCTTTCGGAAAGGAGGTAGTATCGGCAACATTGTGTTTAGGTAAGAAAATAGAGATTGTAAGTATCTCGGAGTACCATTCTCATGCAGTGGCGTCTTTCTAAAAGCAGCTACCTACATGAAACAAAAAGGCATTGTTGTTACTGCATGTGTGGGGAATCTTTTGGCAGCCCGTAAAACTAATTCTTTCTTAAGTAAATGTCGTCAATTTAAATCCCTTGCTGCCTCTGTCCTACTATATGCAAGCCATACATGGGTACAGAGGTACACCGATATTAATGAACAAATACAAAGTGGATTCATAGGACGAGTGCTTGGGGTCAGTCGCTTGGTACCTACGTATTCACTGCGTCTAGAAACAGCACAAACTCACATAAAAGTCAAAATAACAAAACAAGCTCTGCTATTCTGGTTCAAAATTCTCAACATGCCTAATGATATATTGACAAAAATGTGCTTTAATACACTTTTAGTTGCCTAAGAGTAAAAGTCTGGCGAGGAAAAGTTTAACTGGACAAGTCAAATTAAAAATATATTAAATGATTATGGGTAAAAGGTATGGGTTTATGACTTCCATTGAAGATCCCTCTGGATTTGGTAAACACATTCAGGGTTGTCTAAAAGTTATGATTGATCAGCAGAGACAAGTAAATATAACAAGAGTCAAAGAATCCGCACATAACAATTACTAAATGGATTTGTTGAATGATGGCCCGCATCCAGCAAAATATCTTTGTTTTGATTTAACCTATGACAAAGTATCATTCGTAACACAAGTAAGATTAAACAGGAAGCATATATGTTTCAGTAATTTCAAACATGAATTGGAGCAAGAAAATAACTGCAACATATGCAACATTGATGAACAAGAGACAATCGAACATTTACTGATAAAATGTGCCATAGTCCAAGGGCAGGCGCGCGGATTAATTATTTAAAACAAAATAAACCCCAATATTAGTGGTAATTTTTGGACGAGAATAATAAATTGCGTAAATTAAGTAAAACGAAGGCTGTCAACTCTTTCAACTTTGTAGCCAACTGTTTAAGAGCCGTTGAATTTATCTTAACAAGTTAAAGTTTAGGCTAGCAATATTAAGTTTGATCTGTGTTTAAACCATTTTTAGTAAAGTCTTGTACATAAAAAGCAATCAACTATGAACGCAGGTAACAAAAATTTATTTAAAAAAATGTATTTTAAACTAATCCCCCCTGAAATTTTATTTAAACATTACAGGATATGAAGCGTAATACATTACAGGATATGAAGCGTAATACATTACAGGATACGAAGCGTAATACATTACATGATATTGTTGACACCCCCTCGACTGCATTTGTTCCGCAGCCACTGGCGTTAACCATGTGGACGTCGCTTAAAGAATTTTCGACTTTTGGTAAAGTTTTAAAATTCATAAAACCAAAAGCTTCTTCCCCAGAAGCAGACATTACAACTGTTACCAAGAAGACACCGCTGACTGCTAAAACATATGTACCAATCCCATTTCAAATACAGAAATACTTGCTCTTTGTTCGCGATAGATAATTATTTTCTGCGTCTATCGTTTTAGTTACAACAAACAGACAATGGGAAAAACGAAAAGCAATGTTGGATGTTAATGTGTCTTGAATTAGTATCACGGCTGCCATCAAGCTGAGTTATATAAAAAGCAGCCCGTCTGCCAAAAAATTATCGGTTTCTAAATGAATTTTTTATTTCCGCCGCAGCTGCGCCGAGTTTGGTTGGTAACATTTTCTTGATTGCATTAAATTTAAAAGAGTTTCAATGCATTTGCGATAATACAATATTTTGTGGCTTTTATAAATTGAAATTTATAACGTTCTGTTCCAAGATGTCACGTGGTAGTGTTATAGGTTACAGCTTCCGGTTGTCGCTTAACAGGTTTAGAAGAAACAAGGGAACGTCCTTAAAACACGTAACGGGAAAAAGTCGATTTTTTGACCCCTCCCCCCTCCTTGTAACGAAGCGTAACGGCAGAGCACAACCCCCGACCCCCTTGCATAACGCGTAACACTATTTGTGTAATACATTTTTCGTCAACATATTTGTACTTTATTAAGGTTTGCG
>JAHZNB010007654.1:0-12063 GCA_027744295.1 Callyntrura guangdongensis | reverse complement strand
ATCTAGAGCAACTAAAAAAGTCGGCAAATAAAGTGTAGGCACCCTGTAATACCCGTATGAATATGCCGTCACCCATTAAGTAACAAATAGGGATCGATTTGTGCAACGTGAGTTATCTTCGGTACTTTAATATGAATATTTAAGTTCTTCACTACATTTAAAACAAACGAAAAGTATCTCTTGAATGAAATCAACGGAAAATTTGTAATGTTTAGTATTTAAATACGAGTTTTTTATTCCAAAAATTCTCTTCAGCCAAATTTAACATTCTTTCTATGATTATTTTAATTATTGTTACATTGATTACAATATATATTTATTTATATCAACATAAAACATGTTTCCTGTATTATATAATAATGTTTATATACGTCCTATAGCATTTGATAAAAGTAATATATATGTATTTAAGTGTGTTATATTGTGCTATATAACATTACGCAGTAGTAAATATACGTAGATGATATTAACAATAAATATGTTCATTTCACTGTGTAGTATTATTTCTCTTTATCTACCTACAATACTAGTTTTCTTTTGATTTTCTCATTACGTCGTCGTAGCCTTTACATTATTTGCTTACGTATAATATTTGAGTGATTTAACTTGTCATATAATCGATGCATACATACAATATTTCATGATGGGATCTAATATACAGAAGACTAGACAGTTTTTATTTATACATTAATTATAATTATAATAACAATATTAATACATACAACAACAACAAAATTATTTTCTTTCTATGTAGATTTAGGTTTATAAGTACATACACGCCTCAATTTTTTACAACTGTATGATACATATGTATAACGAGCTTCGAGTTTGTTTTTACCCAAATCAATACATTAAATCATCCCTGCTCATGCCTGTCTGTCAATTTAATAGTAATTATCATTACCATTTTTGAAGTAGAACAAATTAGGTATTTACTTTTTCACACGGTAAAACTAGTAAAACAGTTTATGTACGTGTTGCCATATCACCATCATCTTCATTATATCTGTTTGGCTTTCAGGACAGGTAAGGTAAAATTACGGTATCTTCCTGTCCACTAAGACTGTAAGTTTGTGCCAAAGATAAATGTTTAAATAGAAAGTTACATAAGAAATATATAATTTCCATGAACACAAGATGATGGTTGCGGTCTACAGTATTTTAATGGCACGTACCATAACAATAAAATTGTATTTTCAAAGCTGTTGTATCATTATTATCATTACTTATTCTAACAAAGTGTGATCAACTGTAATCGATGCTCCTTACCATCCCAATATCCATTTCAAGTTACGCAGTCAACATGTCTCGTGATCTTAAATCGTTAATATATATTGGGTTGAAAATCTTTAATTTTCGCAGTAAATCTGTACATTTTTTATATAAATATATTCACCGTTTCGATCTGTTTTTACCCGACGCAGCAACATGCTTTATTGTAGCTATTATTTTCTTCTGAAAAAAATATTTAAACAATAATAAAAAGTGTTAACGACATAAAAATATTTAGAACATTAACATAATATAGAACACTTTGCCACTCGCGAAAAGAAAGATCGTACATTCTTTCATTCACTGCATTTTACTCAATCCGTACTACTTAAAAATTATCAACACATTTTCTTGGGAATTACTCATATACTTCATGTACATAAACGTTACACAATAGTAATACTAACAACAATAGTAATAATAATAACAATTGAAATAACAATTTTATCATATTTTATGCTCTTCAGTTGCATAACTAACCATACTTTGCATCATACAACTAATTAGCATGATTTTGATGTCATGTCATGATCATGCCTTCAAAAATTATTTCACTCTGTGTTACCTTTAAATCTGTTCAATAGTTATTCCAATAACCTATCCTCTAACCGTTCATTCCAAATACACTGACAAACGTTCACAAAAATTATTACTTATCTTATCTTGCACATCTAAATTTTTAAAAAACTTATCAACCAGTATGTTATCATAAAAATTATTTATTAGTATGTTTATTAATGCGTATTTTAGTACGACGGTAGTTCACACCATGTATGTATATATAGAGCCCTTTTCATAGAATTAGCAAATTCATAACCTAAAAATTAGTGATAATATTAACGTCACTTTCACTATCATCATTTAACTACAACAATCAGCATGATTTTTTTGTTTCTATATGTAGATAGGTTTACTATTTTAAAGCGAATCATTAGTTGAGTCTTAAGAGTATAAAAATTGTCGTGAGCAGGAGCAAGTGTAACCACCAAAGTAATGTATATTTGCTGTACTATAAAAGGTTTTCATTTTCACTCTGCAGATTACAATAATTATGTTACTTTAGTCACATATGGTAATAAAACCTACCTAAATATTACAAAATAATAACCGTAACAATAACCATATAATTAATAACTTACTTTTCGTGTCGTCCATACTTATATGAAAACGTGCGAACTAACTACACATTTAAGTACAAAAGAAATGTAAATTGCCCTTTACAAATAATGAAATTATATGTTCATGTAAATACCTACTTAAATACACGGTAGGTATATATATATATTTATTTGTAAATAAACGGCAGCACTGGAACAGTTGATGTAGATATTTGTAGCCAAAAAATTTGATCCAGTACGTGGGCAATCGTAAGGCTAAAACCGGATACATTCGTAAGATTTTAAAATGGGGCACTTTAAGATTCAAAGACCGCAAAGAAATTATTTCTCCAAAGATTCAAATAAAAAAGATTCATGATTTTCCCTTATCTATTGCACTGCTGGCGTTTTCACTTGGTATTTTAATAAAACTCGGGGTGCAGAATTAATGTAGTTCGTACATGATCATAACATTAAAAGGAATGGATACCACTTTGTGTAAAATTGTTGAGACTTGAGACTTGGCTATAGATAAAATTGAAATATTACTGATATTTTATCGTCGTGTAGAATAAAACGTTCGAATCACTAATTTGCAAACTAAGTTTCGCTATTAATTACGGAAATCAGCTAACAAAAGAAAAGAGCATATATTTCTATCTTTTCACAACCTTCTTTGGTTTATATTAACTAGCAACATTACTTTTAAAATAGAATTGCACTTACATTGATTAAAATCGTAATCTTAAGGGAATAAGGGATGCTATTCTGCGCAACTAATGATCGACATTGAAACAGAATCTATCATTTTTAGTTATTCAATAAAAATTAAGGAATATTAGAATTTTTCAAAGACTGCTTGACAAGGTACTATTTCTTTACAACTGCCCATTACTCATAGTTGCAAGTTGCAACACAAAATTGATTTGGTTTTTTTCATTGGGACGACTCTCATTTTATAAAGAGTAATTTGACACAAAATCGTCTTACGTAAAGCCATATTTTACAAATTGATAAAGCTCACAAAAAATGTTTGTAGAAGATACGTATTTAATGTTAAACATGAAACAAAAATGAAAATTTAGCCCGCCTAATTTAGCACCCAAGTAGTGGTATGTGGAGAGAATGGGGTAACACTGCGTGAAAACAAATTCGTATTCAAATTTGAAATCGTTGCTACTGGAAACGAATTAATTGAACGACATTCGTTAATATTTTCATCAGATAACATCAAAGTCCTCTTGTATAAATATAACAGCAATATAAAATGTTACTTAAAGGGATATCGAAAAGCCATTACAGCAAAACACCTGTTAAATGCACTTACTATGAAACCTCACATTACCCCAATCTGTGAAACCTCTAACCTAGCTGAAGGACACTCGTTAAGTTGCTCTATAACATCCTCGATAAATGCATAATATAAAGTTGTAAGTAAATATCACTTTCGTAATTTTATGCTACTGCATCCACATGGAGCACATTTGAATAATTCTATCTGCTGCCTCATAGTGATACACAGAGAGATACTTCAAAAATGTCATAAAAATACGTCAACACAGGTCCATTTCGTGTATTGCTATGAGGCAGCAAAATTCCTAAGTGAAACGCTACTGAAGTACTAGTATAGGAATAAATTGTAGCATGAAGTGCTTTGAGGCAAATGCACTGATAGATAAAAAATAATTTTCATCTCAAGATTTTCTGTCTTTCATTATCATGGTATTGCTTCAGTAAATGCAGACTGCAGACATTTTTCACTTTCCTATTACATGAATTGTTGAACACCGGAAACTGTTGAAAGAAATACGTTGTAAGCTGTCTTCATGAATGAAATATACATATTATAAAGCTTATTAGATAAATGACACAACGGTCGTTGCCATTCACGTAGTAACCTTTCGTTAAATTATTCATTATACATACACTAATACAAGCCTTTACGTATATAAACTAAATTCCAGTATTCTATTGTGTGTGGTTGTTGTAGCTGTTTTTAAGAGCATTGAAACAGAAAATTACACGGTAGTAGACCTATATTTTGGAAAAATCGATTATTTTCCTGGCAGCTGTCCCTAATAAGCAAAATCTGTTACTTACAACTATAGCTGTCGTAGTAAATTTAGACAAAATATTTTTGCAAAGTGGCCTCGACGATAAAATGTTAAATGATTATGTGCCTTTGTGCAGACGGGGTGTACAAGAATAAGACGAACAAACAAATCATCTAGCGTCTATTTAAGTATATAGTACCGTTAACCCGTATAAACCGTACTGATTCGTCGATAACCTTAAAAACAATTATTGTTTTGATTTCTTTACCACGGTGATCTAAAAATAGTTTTTGCATGTTTTTAAAAAATCAACAAATTAAGTTTCCTTAGCTGTATCCGTTGCATATTTATAGTAAAAGTAGACAATAAATTGGTGAGAGCATTGAGTTGCTGTGTCGTTGCATTTGTAAATGCCCCTTGTCATGTATTGTTACACGATAACTGCAAACAGTTTCCTAGCTACCTATCACGGAATATTGTTGCGCATAAAATTTAAACTCACAGAGAGATGAACAAATTCTATATAAAGTATCTTAGGTATATTTACATATACAAAAGTTTGTACGTACGTATAACTTTTAATGCAGATGTTATAACTATGTTAAGATGTTTATCAGGACAGACGAAAGATAGTAACAAAGTATTGTTGACCATAGTAGTGGTGTGTCATGAAATCACTAAAAATCGAAGTGCTTGTTCTTTTCGTGAATTGGTGAGTCTGAGTTTGCAAATATGTAAAAATTCAACTGTTAATCTGACACCTTTCATCAAAATCCACCAAAGCCCAAGTGTCCTAAATCCATTCCTTCCTGTCTTAAATGAAAACGCTGCTGATCTCTGAACCTCTGCGTTGCAGCGGCAGCAGCAGCAGGATTTGCTCCTGACATGGGATGTGCTCCGTGAGTGTATGGATTTGGACCCGAGTATGGTGAAGTGAATCCACTATGGTTTCCATACGGATTTGACGGCAAGTGAAACGATGACGCTCCGCTGGCGCTTCCATAGCCTGTCGCACTAGACGCTGAAGTGTACTGGCTATGATAGCCCGGGTAGCCGAACATGAGACTGGAGGATGGAGTGGGAGGACAGTATGGTGAGCTCAGCGAGTTAACATGGAAGTTGCTACTTAGTTCAGATGCATAGTAAGGAGATGAGACATAGGGATGCGTTGCTCCATATGCTGCCGCCGCCCCGTGACCATAAGGAAGAAAACCACTGGGACCATCTCCATAATGTCCTGCATGTGTCACAGCTGAGGTAACACTTGGCAAGGATACTGCGGATGAATGGGAAACGGAATCTTGACAAAGAGAAGGAGCTGCACCGGGTATCCCGCCACTGCCAACATCGGAATCAGAAATGCTTGGGATTTGATCCACAAGAGACTCCAAGCCTGACAGTGATCTCGATGACACATCCAGGCTAGACTTGGTGGTGGTGTTGTTGGACGATTCAAAATTGGGGTAAGACGACGAAGAGTTGTTGCTTGACTGATGCGTGTTTTCGGGAGCAGCCGCTGTAAAAAATAACGTTTTATCATAAAAGTTAACGAGATGGTTTTAGTTAAATACATACACCATGGAATTGAACCATGTCTAATATGATTGCATTGTTTACGTTCCCCTAAATCTGTTTTGCCAAACAAAATTTTCTCCCGCTACCACAAATTGCCTCCTGAACAATAAAGTTTGTTTGTGTAAAGTTCAAAATTCACTCATTGCTTTAAAAAAGCTCGAGGGATTTTTACACAGAAACTTTTTGCACAGAAATAATGAGCTGTTATATAAACACATGAACTTGTTACGGAAGAAAAATAAGAATCACTGCCTTTAAATTGCGTGGTTTTTAACGAAAACATTGAGGAAATTATGTTTCACCCAAGCCTATAACAATTTTTCTTGCAGTTTGAGGCCTCATATTCGTAAATCTGCGCCATTTGAAAAAGTCGTTTTACAGAATATTTTCTTGAACATACAGACTGGCTCCACACGATCTGCACTTACCTCTAAGGTTTGGAGGTTGGTATCCCTGTAACCTATTTTGCTCTGCTCTGATCTGTGGCGGCTGTAAACGGTTTTCGTACGGTTGATGATAGGAAGATGGATATGAAGGAGGTTCATGGGACTCTGTGGTATTTCCTACCGATGAGGTATTGTGACAAATGGTGGTGTTAGGGAAATGTGAGGGTGGATTGTGGTGACTGGAACTGTGTATTGAGTTCGCTGAATGGTGCTTACTACTGCTGCTCCCTTGTCCCTCTTCACGATAATGATTATTAGTGCCTGAGATTCCATCGAACATTGATTCAGTCTGATTGTTAAGAGGTGACGGTGGTGCAGAACCACATGATATTGCTGCGCTAATCTCGGAAGACAAGTCTGACTGAGTGGTAAAGGAATGATGAGACGGAGAGGGTCCACTGCTCCCTGTATTCGACAGAGATCCATTCTCCTCTCTCCTTCGATCGTCATTACTACTGGCAGTGCCAGAAGAGTACCCACTGCTTACTGAAGATGCAGTGGAAGGTTTACAGGTCCCTATAGCACCAGACAAAACGTTTTCCATTGTCATGTCAGGTGTATGATTGCCAACTGTGGTCACCGAAGAGGAAGTGCCTCCTGAACCTCCTCCATTATCCGGTCGTTGTTTCTTTGGTCTACCACGCCGTTTCTTTTGCGATCCATCAGGTTGTATTGCTGTGTGTTTTGAGCTTTCCTCGGACAATGTTTTAACTAAAAAAACATAAAATTAGAAATACTTAGCAATGATTTTACTTTCCAACGTCTTAAAATCTCAAGTATTATATTCCTAACCTGGTGGTGTTTTTTCCATGCCTTTCCGTGGACGACCACGTTTCTTTTTAGCTGGATTCGGTCCTTCCCCATTTGTATTTTCAATGTCGGAATGAAGTAGGGAGCCAGTCTCACGGGGTTTTTTCGTAACACTGCTAGAGTTAGATTTTGCAGACGACGGTTTTGAAGACTCTGGAAAAACCACTTCACTATCATCCAATTCCAAAATCAGTCCATTCAAGTAGTCTCTAAATTTCTTGAGGGCAGAGTAAAATGGCACCTTGTCCGCTGCTCTAGGTAATTGTGCACACCGAGCACTTGACGATGGCATTACCCAAATGTACTAAAATTTCCGAAAAATAAAATACACATTATTGTAAGTTACGGTGTATGCAAGAGGCCCCAATCTTCGTTATAATAAAGTTTCATGGTTGAAAGTATATACAAAAACGGTAAACAAACAACTTACCACCAACCCCGACAGGAACAAACATTTCCCTGTGGCAAGCATTTAAAAAAATAAATATCATTGTAAAGTATAAAGCAAGGACGCTACAAAGTAGTTATATCACGTAAAAAGAAATTCCTTACAGAAATGATTTCCAGGGCCTGCGTAATGATGACCTTTGAAAGCTGCAAACATTCCAGGGTTTATTCCAATCTATTTTGTAAACAAAAATTTTCAACTCTGTAAAAAATTGTATGGTGGAAAAATTCACGTACGCATAAAACCGAATTATTCCTAGAACAACCTACCATGAGAATGTCAAGGTTCGTAGTAATGTGATCCGGAAGGGTTTTCCTAGAGACCTCTTCCTCTGATAGTCCATTAAATCTATCATGTCTCTTTCTTTCCTTAGCATCCATTATACCCGCGTCTTTATTATTATTATTCTTTCCATTACTTTCCTGGAAGTCACCCTCCCTATTTCAACAGAATCAGTAAAATTCTATTAAGTGCCGCAACACCTAAGGAGAATTCTAACAACAGCTTGAATTCCAACAAGTTATAAGATTATATCATACCTGTTCATTTCTGATTTTTTCCTTCGTCCACGTTTCTTAACCGGGGTTGGAGTCGTTGGGGGAGGATTATTGATTGCTACTGGAGGGTAGTTGCCACCCGACATTTCATCAACAAAATTATATGGATCACCGTAATGATCCATTTTGTGAGAAGGATTCACAATCGGATTTGGTCTTCCATTGTGATGACCATGGTCCTCCATAACGTGGCTGAGATGGTGTCGCATCCCCCCAGAATTAATGTGAGCCCCTGTGTTGTCTATCATTCTGTCTATGTTCCCAAACATTCTGCCACTAGTCACTTTTCATAGCCGTCATCCAGTTGAGTTATCGGGCAGCTTCAGGTTACTATAAAACATCAATAATTCATTTGTTATTTCATGGTGAAACTATTTCAAGTCTCTTTCTCCTTACAAATCTAAAGCTTTTGTCTTGTGTATAATATGCACATGTAGTGCAAAAAGAATATATTTAATTCACAATTTATATATTATACTATACAGTCGTCATGATGGATCGCTCTTGGCTGCACCTTGTTAAATCTATTTCATAAGACAAGTAAAATACTGAACATAAAAGTAATAGAAACTGTACCACGAATAAATATTTAATTCGTGTCCTACTGCTTATAATATTATTTTTAATTCTTAATTTTTTATTGGTTTTTATCTATCTTCCATTGCTTTTTCCAACTTGCAATAATAATACCAACGCATTTTACAGCACCGTCATTGAAGCGATGAAAGGTATCGTGACTTTTTAGAGCCGTCTACTTTCCAAATACCCAAGAATATTATATCTAAGCACTTATGTAGGTCTAAATTTTAATACACATTATTGTGTACATTGTACATGTTATCAAACACGGAAAAGACGAAAAATTCTCTTCTCTTCAACTATTATATTGCATGTTGTGCATTTGACACGAAAAAAGACTGATCAGACAACCATCATCATCATCATATCATACATCTTAAGGAGCAGTAGCATTAAAGAAACGGCTTCAACGTTTGTCCATGAATCAATTTTATTCCACGTTAAAATACCATAATTATGCGACTTACACGGCTGCCCACCATTATTATAATACGCAGTTTCACTCAAGAAACAAGAGCATAGTAATGAATGATATGTTACAGCAATAGCACGACCTGGACTAAATACTTGTAATGTTAAGAACCCATCTAAACGGCCATTTCTCGTTAAAAAACCAGCAAAATGTGCGGTGCTGCAGTCTATACATGACTATTCCGTTGTCCTTCTTTAATCGATCTTCACTGCTCATTATTAATTAAACATTATTCATGTCGGACAATACATGAAACACGTAATCCAACATCAACCCCCAGACAACCTGGGTATATGTAGCTTGCTGCAGTAATGCGGTAACTAGGTATCATATATTAGTTTAGCGTTTTTTACAGGCTGGCTAGCTAGTCGGTAGACATGTCATGTAACAATAAATGCACTCATGTTTTTCGGGGTATTCTTTCTTTCTTTTAAGACACAGATACCAAGATATTTACGTATAAGACATACTTTAATCTCAACGACAAACCATTCCTATAAAACGTCATCATAACTGTATTTGTTGTATTGATATCACAAATGTTATCTAACCTAAATAGGGAGAGTCCATTATGTAGTCATTGCATGTCACCTTTATCTATATGTATATCATCATTTTAGGATGTGCCATACTAAACAATACATTTAATTCCTGTCAACTGTCACCTGCATAATTAACGGGAAACGGAAAAAACTAGTTGGGAATGAAACTCAAGGAAACATGGATGAATAAGTAACACAACTAGCTTGCATTAAAATCTTCATATTGACAGCGATGAGAAAAATATTATTAAACCCAGCAATAACCAAGAAAACAACAAGAATAAGGCGTTTATCACAATAATTATAATTAGAATATCATAAAATATTGTTTTCGGTGAGAAGAACAACAATTATGAAGCTGCCAATACAAAATATATTATTTATATTTATAATACTGGCCATTCGCTATTAATCCGCAACATACATAACGTAGACATGTAAAAAAAAATTCTAGGGACTAGGCATGGTAGAGTGGGACATGATTGGGATGGTTGGGAGTGATAATAAAACCCGTGCTTAGTGGCGCTTTGTGAATTGTTTAGTGCTGACAGTGTCAGCCTGACACTTTCCTGGTTAATTTTTAAGTCGTTAAAGCTCATTAAAATTTGCTGATATGCATGTATCATATGTGGGCATAAAATATAGATTTTTCTAGACAAACACATTACCTAATCGAACACTGGATCAGGTCAGGTGTGGATATGGCTGGGAACAATGTACGAACCTGTATTAACGAGTATGAAGGAGAAATAATCAACATGCCTCCTGATAGGATGGGCTAAAAAAATTATGTATCCAGGGATATTCAGGGTATTTGAACATTGAAAAAGGTTATTGACAGGACATCGTCACCTGACATAAGCAAATTCCTTACATGTAACCTCTATCAGTTTTTAAGCGTTCAAAAATCATAGGAAAATGTTCACTTAAAAAAAGTGTTACGTGATTTTTTGTAAACGGATTATATGAACTGTATTGATTCATACGAGACAGAGGATATTTTTTACATGCAGTTATAAAACAAATTTTATACCGCTCCATATGAATAATAATAATGTGAGTTTACTAATAAAAAGAGTATACAGTGCATGCTAACAATATCATTTTTAAGTATCTTTGGACATAAAATAATAATAAATTACTGGTTTAATAATAATAACAATGATGGGAAAATTATTTGTTTATGCGGATGTTTTGTTGACATTTGAGAGTATTAGTTTAGAAACAGGAATTAATGAAATGTACAATTTTATCTACCTGTTTTCCTACTAGTACGCCTACGAAGTTACATCATGGAAAATGATTGTCTCACATCAATTGTCATGATGGTAATGGTTATTGTGATAAAATGATGACAGGTTTGAAAATTGAAGCTCGGTCGTCAGTGTAATATTTAGAGCAATCTGCTTGTTATTGTCATAATAATTATCATTATTATAGCATTTCTACATACATTTTTTTCATTGTATTCCCTTGTACGGATTAGCTTACAACTTACCTTGCAACGTGTGTACTATGTAATGACTGGCGCTTGCAACTAGTTTTGTTTTGTGAAGTGCGTGTGGTTGCGGTTCATTTAATTCACCTGAAGACACATCACATTTTTCATACAGGTACTTAGAAATGGCTCTTTGTCTCATCAAGTTACGCGAATATTACTCACGGCCACGGCAATGCAATTTTTTATACAAATTTTAAACAAGTTTTCATAGTTTTCAACTGTATGCACTCGTATACAAAACGACATGTCCACGGCAAAACTTCCATCTCGGGAAAGCAATGACTATGTCGTCGGGTAAAAAATACAGTGGTTTCTTGTAAAAATCATTGCTGTTGTATACTTACTTAATTTCACTGTCATTTTTTCAAATATTGCTTCGGTTGGTTTTAGTTACTTAAATAAAAACTACCCAACTGCAGGCTTGGTTGTTTTGTTCCTGCTATTTGGTATTTCTATTTTGCTCTCGACATTACTGAGAAACATTTACAATTTCTTGTCATTTAAGTTACCTGTCTTTTTTATCGACCATATAGGGAAATATTCAATATGTGCCTATTATTAGAAGACTTATTTACTATTCAACAACTGCACAGTCGTGTCGTTACGTATATTGATAAAAATCAGGTTGACACATGAACACATTCACTGTCTTTTAGAGATTTTCTGCGCTCCAGTATGCAAGTTTGGATTACATTGTGACAATACGTTAC
>JAHZNB010007653.1:0-14807 GCA_027744295.1 Callyntrura guangdongensis | reverse complement strand
CAAGAACCATTAAAAGTCTCGTGATAAAAGTGGCAACGTGGCACTATTTATTCACTACAAGCATAACAACAGTTTTATAGATTTACTTTCTTGTCGTAGGAAAATGTAGCGAAACAGTTGAGAGTTAGTAGCTGCCTCCATTATTACTAGCTTCGAGCAAAAAATGAACTTGCAGCCAATGTTGAATGCGCAACAAAGATGAAACCAACCATTTAATCAGTTGAATTCGTTCTTGCTTTCACTTCTGCCTCCTCCCGTCGTCGACGTGAAATCATTCTCATCAAGTTCCCAACTAACAGCAGATTACTCATCATCGCCTATCTATATCTAACATTATAACATTCGACTAATGCTATTTCGTTGTATAGCCTCATCAATAGGAAACCTGTTGTGTGTGAGCAAGTTACGTAAAAAATTCGCGGTGGTGGTGTGGTGGTTATCAAAATATTATCCTGGTGACACATGTGTTGATAACATTATTTTTTTACAACAATCCCTTTCCCATTCACATCCACTATACCCAAATACACGTAGAACGTATAAGTAAGTAAACTATTTGACTCTGTGAAAAATATCCTGTCTAGCTCGGTGGTCTACATCTATTCTTTCGCTCACACATTCCTCCATTTTCCTTTCATTTAATCAATTTTACACAATTTGATCTGTGGTATTGGAGTAACGTCTGCAGCCTGCAGCTGTTTACTTATAGCATATTACATCACTCAAGGGAAAAATAAACTGCTGTTGGCTGTCTGAATCATATCCTGTATAGAAGAAAATAGAAAAATGAAAACGGGACAATGCAGCAACAGCAACATACTCTTTAGGCCAGCCAGCCCGACAAATAAGCCATTAAACCATTAAAAAATATGATGCACATATATAACTTACAGAGATTCTGTGAGTTTTGCGCACACATTTATGACAACAAGCAAAAGAACAATTTATATCAACTGTACATCTACATCACACAATTTTGGGTGCAGAGGGAGCGAGAGGAGATATTTTGATACCTGATACATATACATGCATTGCATTATTGCATACGTACACATATAACAACGCTTCCCATAAAACGGGCCCACACACACACAAAACATCTACATACTTATTAAAAACCCTGAGACGCAGGAAAGGAAACAGCGTAACTTGGGCTGCCTAACACAAACACCAACAACCTACGACGACCATGTATGTACGGACACAGTCAGCAATGTATGTAGAAAAGAGATGCAAAAGAAAAGAGAAATCTTAAATCTTCAACAGCAGCAGCGAAAAAAATGCAATGAAGTAGCTGGTGCTGGCTGGTGGTAAGTAATAAATAGTATTAAGAAGATTAAGATAGTACGCGTTCTTTACGCATAGGCGACAATATGATTTTTTGACGCATTTGTGTGCATGAATAACGAACCAATAATTAAGAATTATCAACGTGAGAGGTACGTGTTTGTGTCGAATTGAGACTGAGAGAGTGCATGAGTAGATCGGTATTTGAACGTGACGCCGGGGGAGGTGGGCTAAAATGTTTTACTATATGAGCCCATACACTTGTTGTCGATACAGCAGGTAATGAATGATGATGGTCACTGGTCACCATCAATGTCACTATCACTGCTACTCGTCAACACCCAACAACAACGCACCGGTGTCAGAAGATGTGACTCGAACAAAGTGTTAATCAATTCTTTCAATTCTGTAAGATTGAGGAGAGAGGAGGGAGAGAGAGAGAGAGACGAAAAATCACGGTTTAAAACTTTTTGTGCAGCTCATTCATAATGGATGTCATTGCTCAGCTCGCAGAAGTGCGCAATGGTGCAATAAATTAGCTTTATATAATAGTGACGAATAAATATACAAAGCTTATGAACAAATTTTTATAGCTCTTGTAACATAACCTTTTCGCTGACATTTTACTAGCAGAACTGTGCACATCTGTGAAGAGATATCTAGAGAATATTTGACCTGCTTGTGTAATTTCACATTCATAAAGCTATTATGCACAGCATAATGCATACCGTCACCATCTATTTTTATTTTTGAACGGGAGCGCAGCAAAGGAAAGGGTGAATGACGCGTGTTGCTTTTATTCTTGTGCTTCTTTGTCCGCTAGCTTATATAGAGTACGTATCATATATCTCATCTCTTCTGATTTTCACTATTTTCTGCCACTATTAAACAACCTTTTCAAAAAACAAGTGCAACTTGCAACAACCCGTCAATCATCACCGTCATCTATGATGATTGCGGTTCAATCTATCTTGCCACTTTAAATCATTTTGTATCATGTCATCCCATCAATGTTACTAAAAAACGAGCCTGTATTAGTGGCTGAATAGTGCAGTGTGCAAAAAGAACACACGATTTTTTATATTTCATGGACATGTTACTGCTACAGACTGTATGTGGTTTCACGTCGAGTTGGTGAACATTTGGATGTGATGATGATATGAGATTATCAAGGAATAAATGAAAATAAGATTAAATTGACCATCGCATCGTTGAAAGGATTACTTGATGATATTAATGTATATTCATTTACCTATGCCTAAAGGTACACAGAAAAGCCGGTATTTTGTCAATAAAGCTTTATAACGTCACAAGTGTCAAAGTGAGAATGTATACGCAGAAAGAAGTACAAGTGAACGCTTTCATTTATCTCTTGTTGATGATGATGAGAATTTTGTATACATACACATGTGTATACATCAATGTATACCAAATGGTTGTTTAACCATGCATTAGATTAACACTTATTATTGCGAGTGTTGTCACTCGCCACTTAAACTTAAGTTTGAATTTTGAATTCAAATGCACTGCGATTCAAACGATATATTGTACCTGGAAAAAAGCTTGAACTTGAAACATCTTAGAAATATATAAATGCTAACTCATATGTAATATTCATGAAGATTTACCGATCGTTAGTATTCGAGGAAAACCCTAATTTCCACCTAAATAGCGAACATTGTTTTTAAAATGGCAACGCATCATAAGTTTGCTTGTATTGGGTATAATAATAATAATATCTACAATACATATGTCAGGTTCGGTTTGTATTAAGTATTCAAGTGTTGAAGTTGTTGAAATGAAATGCATACATTGTAGATCAATTAAAATTAAATGGAGGAATAAAATTCTACTCTGTTGTATATGTACAAACTTGCGTCATAGAATGATTTTCCACTTTGTCGTATGGAATCTGCAGTTCGCAGAAAAAGAAAATTACTATTAGTATGTTAAATAATTTTAGCCTTGTGCTTTTCATAATCATCCTATCCTATATGTTTCTTATTTTACTATGTTTGTAAAGACATCGAAGGAGTCGCGCTTGGGCTTGGGACAAAGTACAAACTTCCTGCTACAATAATGTATTTTTTCAAAAAAGTCAGTGAAATTCCAAATTAGACAGTGTCTCTGTACGATTACTGACCTTCTAAATAAATTTCCATTCCCTCATTATTGTTGATTTGATAACAATATTGTTACAAAACAACACATCACACTTTACTGCAATTCATATCACTCGTTTTGGTTTCGTATTCTTATGATTTATATTCGTATTCCACACGTATTCCTTAGACATGTATTCTGAATTTTAAAAATTCCAAACATGACGCCCATGAAAAATTTCCATTTTCTAGGTGAGCAAAAGTGTCAATGAATCATCAAGGTCATAATCATAACTATTTTGTCACATGTGTTGTGTTTAAACTATCTTTCCACTTTCCACCGCACAGCCAATTATCATTCTTCCGATAATGACTGGAAACCGGCGTGCTGAGTGGGAAGATGAGTCACCACTTTAAAATCTTCCTATGATTGAACAATAGTTGGCGTAGTACAAACTTCATTAGGAAATAAACACATTTTAAAATATTTGAACAGGTCTAATTATTAGCTTGGATTGATCTATGAATGAGTCAGTCTTTAAACAAAATTCTTTTCCTTGACTTGACATCGAAAATCTCCACATCTATTACCAGCTTTACTGACCACAACTAATGTTGTTGCATGTATGCACTACTAATTACAGCACATCTTGGTGTTTTTCTCCACAGCTTTAGCTTAAACCTGTAATTGGTAGAAGATAATTAGTACCTGGACAGATCATCATATTATGAAGTAGAATGGAAGATATGATTTAAGAAAAAAAGAATGAAGATGACTGTGACTCCTTCCATATGCAAAATATTAGTAAATCTCCAAGAAAATACTTACATGTTTGGGTATCACTGTATCACTGCATCACTAATAAATAATGGTTTCATACATCACCTGAAAAGTAAACAATCGCGGTAACCTGTAACCTAATATTATCAATCCTAACTTTGTTTGTAGGCCACATGCATCATAATAATACATATAGGAACCTGTCCGGTAATATGTGTGTGTCTCATTAACTGTTTCATATTGTCAGCATCCCACAGGACCTATAAATAGTCAGTTGAGCTTTTCATTTTGAGGCAAACACACACACGCGTTCCCCATTAGACCTTTCGTAGAAAATCCAGTTGCTTGAAGAGCACACTCAATAACACATTTTACCATGAAGGCTTACATTTTTACGGTTGCCTTGTTGGCTTCAATTTGCTGGTGTGCTGTGATTGCCGATGACCCGGAAGCTACTACATTGGCCTCTGCTGAAAATCCTTGTGCCTCCAAGTTCAAGGAGGATCCTAAACGGGTCAACGTGTCGGAAACTTGTGTGGAAAAGGCAGGATTGAAACCGGATGATATGCCGGCCACCGAGGATGAATTTGTAAAAACATTCGACGATAAGGTAAGTGGTGGATTGATAAGAGCAAACAATTAAAAAGTAAAAAAATATGGGAAAATAAAAGGCATTTAAAGGATTTTATGTGAATTTGTTTCGTGTTTGGAAAATGTTTAGTGTTACGGAAAGTGCCTTCTATCTGATTTGGGAATGGTAAATGGCAAAACAACAAAAATAATGTTATTTCCCTAAAGCTAATATCTTGGTTTAAAAAAATGCTGTGATTGTTATTGTGATGCAGTTGAAGGACCACAAGTTTGACCGTGACGCAATCAAAAAGGATATTTTGGAGCATGTTGTTGACAAAGATTTCCAATCAAAAATTACAACATACACAATGAAGTGCTTAGATGATGCTGGTAAGACCCCCGTTAAAAATTCTTCACGTTTTTTTCACATTACAAAATGGCTAAAGACTTAAATCCTCATTTGTGTAGAAAAATCTGCTGGAACTATTACGGAGGATAATGTGTGCAAAACCAGTGCACATCTTCTATACTGCTGCAAGAAAGAGGAGCAAAAGGTAGCATTCATCATAAGCCATAATTAGCATAATTACCATAATTGCTTAAGCTAATTCATTTAAAATCATTTTTGCATTGTATTTTGGATTAATATTCTAGCTTCCTTGTTAACATCGTCCCGTCATCTCGGACCATTCAGATCTGGCCAAGAAATATACTGACTATTGTAAATGTGATTCTTATTAACACTGTGAATTATAGCCAACATCAAAACGTGTTGGTACTACATGGCACATTTTTTAATTCCAAATAAATTTTTAATTTATTTATACTTCTTACTATATACCAATTTACTAAACCGTAAACCACGGCTATCTAAAGAGGGAGGGTGGGGTTTACATAAACAATACATGGATTTCCGTGGTACATAGAACTGGTGCAGACCTTAGTACGTTTCCTTCAGTGCATCTGACTTTTACATTTAAAAAAATATATTCACAATATAAAATTCCCAGTAAGACTATGTTTGCATCAGAGATCTGTTGTTATAACTAGATATCACTGATTCTAGGTAACTTTGAACGGATATCATGCATCAGACGACAGACACGACACGAGTGACAAGGCACAGTATATACTGCAGTAAACGATGACGAAATTTTTACACCGCAAACAATTATAATGAGGCTTCAATGGATTCATAGTCCAATTTCAATAGTTATTGGTCGCATTAGTTTATCCTGCTTCGCCGTTCGCCTACAAAACAAAGTAACAATTTGGTTGTATGGTGCGGTGATTGATGATCTTTGATGATGGATTGACTACACAAGTACTACTACAGCACACAAAAATCTAATGTCGTGCAAAGTGCAAATACTATGCTATTTAATGCTGTATAAAGACTTATATGGAACGCGAACGTCAGCCCGACGAACTGTTTTGTTATTCTTTTCTTAGTAGGACATTATCTACCCGTCATCATCGTCATCATTGCGATCAAACTATTAAGTCTGGTTGGTAGAAAGACTCACAATAGTCACAATATAACTTTAATACATACAACTGATCCTTTGTAGGTTATTATGAATTATGAATTTTAAAGGTGATACCTTTTATTTCGAATTTGAAGTCGGGTTACAAACCTGGCCAGACACATATTTTTAAATAAATGGTCAACAGCATAAAAAACTTTGCTATATGTTGGTTCCCAAAAAAAACTTGGCCGGGATCCATATTCTTGTTTTGTGTCTGTTTCCACGAATTGTACAAGCCAGGTATATATATCGACGTCCGTCGTTAGTGTGCACTGTTTCTGCTTGCTCTTCTTGAGTCTTGACTCTTATAGTGTTGTATCTAGTCAAATCGGGTAGGGTTAGTGGGTAAATAATAATTAATTTTTGAAAGCAAGTATCACTTCAAAAATGGACCTGTTGTTCAACGCAAGTTCACGATGTCGTCATTGTATGTGCCCGTTAACCCAGCGACAATACATTCCACATATAAAGACGGTTCACCATGCTTTTGGTTACGACGAGGCAACAGAGGACGGCTCATACAGTTTTACGAACTGGACGGATTACTGGAATGAGGAAGGTACTGGTATGCAAAAAAATGTGGAAGAGATTATCATGGCAGTTTCTGAAAACTCGGTAGAGCCAAAGTCTAATTTATCGTTGACTGTCAAAATTTTCAGATGCCTCTTTTTATGACGATTATTTGCATTTTGACGGAAAGTATTTTGTGTCATCGGGGGAGATCAAAAACGGTATTTTATACGAGTGGATTAGTGTAATTGGGACACAAGAAGATGCAGCAAAGTATAGGGCCACTTTGACGTTAGCAAGTGCTAAATTCAAGGTAACTTTAAATTCAAACAATACAAATTTCCAATTTATCTCGTTTGAACTTACTAACGACAAATTTTCAATATTATCTACAAACTATATTTCTCTGGATAGGTTCCTAGAATAGAGTGGACGATTCCGGTGATTCCTTTCGCCTTGGAAAATCAACCTGATTCAAAAGCTTGTTCGGGCATTCCAGTGAAACCAACTCTGGCAAAGTTTGTTCACCAAAATGGCCCGAGTGATCGTGGGGAAATACGAGAATACGTCTGGAAGCAAAAAGTGACAATGGCCAAAATCTGAGTTGATTGAATTAACCTGTGTTGTGCAAAAATATTTAAATGTCTCTCCTCTTTTTAAAGTCATTATAATATCTTCATTGTCTGATTGATTACATTGCGTAATTTATTATATTCTTGGAATTAGCTGGCATTGCTTAACAATAAAAATATTCTCCTGATTTTTCGTTTTTTTTGCGAACCATCTTATAATTCATAATTTTATCATGTAGTATATACATATGGTTTGCTGAATGAACGTAATGCTGGACGTAAAGGTACAATTGGTATTTTCGCATTCTCAATAGTGCTCAACTCATTACTCCATTCAGTTAGTACGAAAGTATACAAATATACAAATACATACAATTTAATGTGCTTGTTTAGTATTGAGTAAAGGAAAAGCCAAGTGTCAGTTTGTGCTAATTCCATATATTCTTGCCTTTACACAGCTGTAGTTTCTACTACTCAGTACTCAGACATGATGACTCAAGAAGACGCAGATAAAAAATACGTTTTCAAAACTCTGCCTGTTCTGTTCTATATTAACATAGCATTTTGCAGACTTCGAACATCGTTCTCGTTCGAGACTGGAACGTAGTACTGTTGACTGTCTCTATCCTCTACACTGTACGGCCACACAGTATGAACTCCTAATTACAGGGGAAGTGAGTGTTTTGTTTTTGTGGTCGTTAATCTTGTGTTATCAACACTTGATACTTGTCTCATTTCGGTCAATTGCAAGGACACATTCATCATGGCTTCTTTCAGTGACGATAATCGAAAGTTTTTACCAGGAGAAATAAAATCATTGCCAAATTCCCAAGATATTTTAAGACTATTGGAATGTCCATGTTGTTTGGAGGCGCCGGTGCCTCCTATCAAAACTTGCACTACAGGTCACATTATCTGCTCCTTTTGTCGACCTCGACTTACCCGTTGCGCCATTTGCCGGGAGCCTTACACTGAATGCAGAAATTACCCACTAGAAGCCATTTTCAATGGGTGTTCCATTACTTGCAAGTTTTGGGGTCGAGGATGCCAACAAACAGTTTTGGGATGTAAATACACTGATCACGTCAAAGTTTGTCAGTATAGGGCTTTGTCATGTTCTCATTGTGAGGAGACTATTTCTCCAGTGGACCAGTATGTCAACCATTTACGGGACGAACACCAAGCCAAGGGATATGATCAAGAGCAGGAGTTGTACGTGTGCAAAAATACATTGGTGAATTTATATAACGGTAAAGTATTTACAAATTCAGTTTGAATTTTGTTTGCTTACATTGACCGCGAAATGAACAGTTATGGCATTTAACTATTTGGTAACCTATTTTGAAAATTCCAGACATTCGCTTCCCTGACCAGTACGCTTTGTTTGATGGAAGATATTTCATAATATCCGCTCAAATTCGATCTAACATCCTTAACATTTGGCTAAGCTTGGTTACCGATTTGAATGTGGATATAGAGGAAGGCAACGTCGCAGAAGGGCCGAAACTTGCAGCAATAAAAAGAAGAGCAGAGGAAAGCCTTTACACGGCTGTTATAACCATCACTCCAGAAGAGCGCACGGTATACGTGTAATTGTTTTATACTGATAAAAGTTTTACCTCATTGATATTATAATTTTGTGTGTGCTGTCGCTGTGTTGTATTTTAAGCTTCCTGAGGCTAAATGGACAATACCTGTATTTCCCCTACAAAATGGGGATCCAGATCCTGCACTTATAGTTAATATACCGGTGCATCCAACTTTTCGTGGTTTTCTGACCAGTGGTTCCGACAATAATACAGATGTGGATGACTCGGAAGGGGCTGCTTTCAAATATTCTTGGTGTTTTACGTATTGTTTGGCAAAGGTTTACAAGGACTGAATAAAGAGAAAAATTTCAAAAATCAAAATATGCTCCAAAAGCAGCCATTTATTATTTCCAGACGTAACAGATTTTAATAAAGTATTAAATTTAAGACCTAAAGCCCTTTCTACTTGGCTCTACCGTATGTATTTTGACATGAAACGTTTATTTTTGTGGCAAGTACAATTTTGAAAGAAAATTACTACTCCTTAACTTAACATTTTCCCATGAAGATAATATTTCAAAACACCAAATACCCGTCGAGTGTGTCCTATGGTTTAATGGTTTGTTTCTAGTATTATTACAATCCCAGTCTAATATTTTCCTTTTCTATTGTGAACCTATTAACAAATTTAAAACACTGTTAAATATTTCATACGAGAAACGACACGCGTACTCTGATTTTGCACAAGGCAAAGGGCCTAATGGTACTCCAGAATGACGCAAAGAAAGTACCACTTTTTGCATCAGTTTTGTTCTCGTCACCGGAACCTTTTTCTGAATTCGGGCCAGGTATCTCTTGGACATGTCGTAAATACTACCATTCACGGAAACAAGCGCTTGATTAATTCCCAGCATAACGACGGCCGAGCCCAAAATGTACATGTACGTTGACGAGTCGACCTTGCCGTAAAATTTAATGCTACTAAATATCGTGAGAACACAATTGCTACTCATTGCAGAGATGACTACAGGTAAAACATATTTCCCAACCATGGCATTCACCTGTGCCATGGCGGTGTTCAGCAGATTAAAGTAGCTAATGTGAGTGTTTACTGAAATCTTTGGATTTGACATTAGCGTTCTTGCCCACAGTGAAAGTAGTCCTGTGGGAAAAATGTGGAGTTGCACCATCCACAGTGATCCAGTTGCAAACATTACCTTAGACCAGCACTCAAATAAAAAGAAAATCACAAGAAAAAATGCCGAGTTTTGAATGAAATTGGGCATAATTGAGAACACATAAATAGCTGAGGTTGGCTGTCTGAGGAAGGATATGCAGTCAAAGGACTGGATTATTATCGGTACAAAAAACGCCACGGGTCCCAATATTTCAATAAGTTTAGCTATTCGTAGGTCTGTAGCTGTCATTTGACCTGTAAAAAATTTGGCGTTACTAGTTTAATTGGTTACAAATAAGATTATTATGTTTTAAGCTTTTATACCTTTCAGTCTATTATCCAGTCGAACAAGGATCACTAAACATCTCAAAATTTCGCCCCGATTCCGATACAACTGAACGGATATGAAGGTCATTAAAGAGTATATCATAACGAAACCGAGTGTAAATGCGAAATGGACGTAATACTGATATTTGTCACTCGTTATCAGGCAATTCTGATACTCCGCCTTCTTTTTAGCTAGTTGAATGAGACGGATAACATGATAAATTAAGTAAATGACTGTATGACTTGCTACGAGCTTGAATCCATTATTCTTCCTTTCCGCTTCCGAATGATTAAACTCATACACGCGAGTTTTTCTGTTTATTCTTATGGGAATAGGAAGTACGTAAAATTTATTACAGAGCTCGGTAACCAAAGTTGAAAAAATACGGAAACGTTTGGACAACATTTTCAAGTTTGTCGTAAAGTTGCTCTAGTTTCTTTGAAATTATGCACAACTCTCCGTTTCTCTGAGACCGTCAAGAAAAATGTGTATATTTGAGTGCCCGTACACTTGTATATATACTCGTGCCAAAAGCAGGTTAAAATTGACTAGTTGAAATATCCTTGTGCCTGTTGTTAAAATGTTGTTATATTTTCATTACTTTCAACCCACCAAATAATTTAAGGCTTTTCCATTCCTTGTTTCTTCCTCGCCCGCGTTGTTTTCGCAATGGACAACAATCTCCAATATTCAACCATTTTGTTTATTCATTTCGTTTTTGGAACACCCCATGTAAACTTCTGAATTATTTAACAGATTCTTAAAGTGATTGTTATTATCAACATTGTACTCATGAATACACCAACACTACTTGATTTTGGATCGGTATCTTCATAAAAGTTTGACGTCATAGGCGGAACTCACGAGAAAATTATTACATACCACAACAGCGGTTTGCTGCTATAAAATGTGTTTGGGTGGAGAGGTAAATCTTTTGTACTATTGGAAGTTGTCTCAATTTTGGTTATATAAACGTTTCATCAAATATGCATAAATGTTGATTTCAGTGAGACCCGTGGATTTTTCCATTTCTGATTGCTACCAATTAATAAAGACAACCTAATTTATTTTCAGTAAATACAGTTTATCAAATTAATAACATTTTTAATAAACTGTACAAAATAGTAAGACGACAAGGTAGGACACTCCTACCCTTCTCGGGTTGTATCTTGATCGTACCACTACATGTACATGTGGTGGTAAAAATAGCTTGCTCACGAAAACGTGCAGTTATATAAATCAATGCAAGATTCTATCGACCCTTGACCCCGTGTTAATTTTTTCCCTCAGACCATTTTTTATCTAACTCAACCTCTTGGGAAAAATGTATTGTTCCATTGTTGCTTGATTGATTTTGAGCAGGAAGAAGTGGGAAGTGTCTTACAACGATGCATCACATCTTTCAAGGAATTCTATAATTATTAGTACAAAAATTTATGGGAATTTTACACTATCTCTCTATTTGCGTGTAAGTATAAGAATGCACACATTCTCTCTTGTCTCCTCCTCTTCATAAATTCATGTTCTCGTTGAGTCGCTCAGTCTCCATTTCCTTTGGTTCATTGTTGCCACCTTGTTACGATACGACAGTGACGGTGTTGGCAATTTATGTATTGAAAAATTAGTAGTTTTTGCTGAAACACCTTCCCCTCTTGGCTCTCTCACCGCAGATTTTACACAAGGCAGCAAAAGTGTATTGTCAGTATTGAATTATTGTTGTTGATTGTGTGCGTTCCCGAACGAAAGGGAAAGCTTTCTAGGCAAAAATAACAATGTATGCCTATGTAGTAATCATCCTTCTAAATAACAACTATAATAGGTAATCTAACAGCCAGAAAAATGTTGATATATCGCTCAGTAGAGTGAGTCGGATACATTTTGTACAGCCACACACGTATTATTATTTATTATGTATTATTGGCTCAATGGTTCATATATATATATATGTACGGATTTCAGTTTAAGCTTTACGACTGTGTTACCTAAATGCAAATTTACATACTAAAATGCAGTGGCAAGCGGGGTATTATTTGTGAAGAAAAAATACGCAGCCGTATACACTTGTACACTTAGACTCTACACAAAAAAGTACATGTAGCAAGAAAATGATTACACCGTAACACGATAATTGTTTACGTGTTTCTGGCCTACATTTCTGCTTAAAAACCACGTTCGTTGCTATTATTATGAGAATTGTGATAATAATCATGAGAACATTGCTCATCATCCACAACAATGCCGTTGGCCGTTTAAATGCACGCACAACAAGGTAGACTGAAAGCCTCATATGTCTGTCAAGCCAGAATAAAAATATAGGGATTAAAAAGTGATAGTGAAATTACTACAGGTGATGATGACGATGATTGTTTGGGACTTCTTGGTAGCTAAAAAGAGCAACGAAATCAAAAACATGTGAATATGAAGTACAAATTCTTCTCATTATTATTATATTTCTTTGATAATATTGCATTAATAGGCATGCAACAATGAAGGAATTGTGCACGTTATTATTATCCTTTCTTTTAAAAACGTGCAAAACTTTGCTTTTCTCACAAAGATGTAGAAATGAGATAGCAGTTTGTTTTGTTGTTTGTGTGAGCCAAGTCAAGAATCCTTTAAATCGACCAAAGTCGTATATTTTTCTTATCAAACGACATCTTTTCTGGTATAAAATTTGTAGCGAGACTTGATAATAATAGCAGCAGTTAATAATGCAGTTATTATTATCAGGAGTAGGGACGAAAGGAACATTTTTATCGAGTTGACATGTCGCCGCCACTGAACTGAAGAAAGGAACTGTTTGTTCCTTAGTTCATTGATGCCTGATCGCAGTAACGTGTCGTCAGTTTAACGGTGGAGATAGCCTACATTGAAGAATTTATTTTATCGCTCACTATTGTAATAACCCATTCTACGAAATGAAGATACACTAAAAAGCTATTAAGATTATGAAGTGCCAAATTATATGATGTTGTTCCTGTATGTATCTTTTTGTTCAAAATTCTAAGTGTGCTGATACCAGGTACGAAGGGAATTTCAGTTATGCTGTCGGCAATCAAGTACTCGTAATTAAAATTGTACGATCATTTCTGATTTTATTGTCAATAAACTGTGAAACTCTGCTTGTTTCTTTATTAGCAGCGAGACAGACACGCAATGCAACAAACAACCAATTGCCAATTACCCACTTTATATGACTTGTTTAATTTGATGAAATTAAGTACCTTGTCATTTCCCACTTTTGCTTTTATTATTTTCATTATTCATGTATTTTAATAAAAATTGCAATGCATTTCATCTTTCCGTTTCATTGACTCGTGGCAATTGCAATAAGTAGATAGGTGCCCAGTGCACAGACATAGACAGCTCATAAATCATTTGAAAAAGTGGGCTGCCAGTACGGCTACAAAATTAAATTGTTTCCTCGAAACCCACATGGGACCCAAATAACAGTCACGTATTTCCAATAATTTTCACTTTAGCTAACCTCAGAGGTGAAAGGAAACAAGGATTTCAGAAGAATGAACAAGCAGTGCGAACAGCAGCTCTTGTTGTTAAATCTCACGGTGCAATGCGTCGTCGTCGTCGTCATCGATGAAGAACTTGCTACACAATTTATCAGGCATACTTTTAAAGGTTGCACATTGTTGCTGTTGCAATGCTTAACGAAAGTACATATATAGTCAATCTTTCGTAAGCAACTGCAACAAACTGGGCATAAAAAGGCATTTTATGTAGACAAAAGCGTAAGTAAAGACTCAATAATCGAAGACATAGAGCAGGCAACCTGCTCTATGTCTTCGCTGAGGGATAAGGTGGTTTTCGTGGTGGTGTAACGGATTTATCTACCTGCGCTTTAATCAACATCTGCCCTATACGTTATCCTTCAGTCACGACAAAATGGTAAAAACACGCCGCTTCACCCACTTTGTTTCTTTTTCATCAACTTGACTGAACAAACTTGACTACCTACCTACATACACAATTGCAGTACTCTTTTTTTTTTGCTTGTACACACACTTTGTGTTAAAATGTCTACCAGATGATAACGCACGACATACAGCAATAATAATTAATTTCAAGAAAAAAGTGAAATTTTGGTGGGTTCTTTGCTACTATCCGTGTCATCGTGCTGTATAGCTGGAGGCACAAAGGAAACCGTGCTACATTTTACATTTTCTCAGTAGTTTCAACTTCAGCTTGCACTACTGCAACTAAAGCTGATTAACAACCCCGGCAAAAAAATTAATGCATTTTATGTACAAAAAAGGATTAAAAACGCAAGGAAAGTCGTAAAAATACCTGTATAATTGCTATAATTTAGTTAAGTACAAGTTTGTGCTTGCTGTACTAATTTACGCACTTGCAGTAGTCATCCACAAGCTCTTGTGATATTAAGCATCAAGCCGCATGGTTTAA